>LBNU01009483.1:23307-52253 GCA_014162995.1 Artemisia annua
ATAAGCCTGAAGTGTTACCTGGTGGGTGGTTTGGGGGGGGAAATTGGTCATGTAAACATTTTAATGGTGTTGACAGGTTGTGTCGCAGATCTCGCCTGTTGTTTTGACGGTGTTTAACTTTAAGAATCTTTTAAATTGATTATATAACCGAGGGGGTTGTATAATGTGGTTTTAACCTATTCTGTTGTTTCAGTGCATATAACTTGATCAAAATAAAGGTCACATTGAATGATGAAAACTCTGATAAATTTCTAATAAATGATGAAGAAAGCATGCAGGTTGTTTACGTTAAGTTGTGTTTATGACTTGTGTGCGTCGAACATGACAACACAGGTTCGTACATGTTTGTTATGTGGCATTATGATCAAACCCCTTGACCAACCATTTAGAATGTTTAACTAGTTAAGAATATTAACTAGTTAAGTAATACATTTTACAAACAGACTTTTCTTTACATTTGAATCAAAATAGAAATTGTATAATTACATCATTCCATGGATCATCATGTTCTAGAATGTGAATCCTATAAATTGACTTTAGAAGATTTGGAAAGATTGTGTAAGATCTTGGATAGATATAGAAAGATATTTGGATGATATCTTTGATGGTTTTGGAACATGGTTTTGCAAAACCTCTTTGGACTTTTTTATAAATAGTAAACCAAGTTTAGTTGTTTTCTAATAACTTGAAATCACTTCAACACACATTAATCACCCTTTCCATAATGATCATAATGTTACTAACTCTCATTAAGTTTTAAGCATATCATACTTCATGATCCACCAAGAAGGTTAGAAGATCTTGAAGTCATCATTCATTAAAGCATACCAATATATGAAGATTCAAGGGCACTTGACATCCTCAATGATTGAAGACTTCTTATTCATGAAGTTCATTTAGATTAGTCATTCATATCCATTAGACTTTTATGTCATGGATCATCATTGTAACATCACAATCTATTCACCAAACTAGATTAGATGGTTTATGTGTTTATGCCATAAAACACAAGGTTTTTATGTTGGGCCACAAAACATAGCGGGAGTGGTTGTACCCTTGGAAAAGAACTCAACATCTAGCTTAGTGTCGGAAATATTGTATAGGCGACGTTAGGAGTGGTTGTACCTTTTTAAAAGAACCCGGTATCTAGCTTTGTACCAGATAAAGTGTAAGCGACGATTGTAAGGTTTTCTCTGCCAAGAAGGGAGGTTGTTGATCTAGTGAAGTAACTCTCGAGTTGGGTACTCGGGGAGTGGAGTAGGGCGGAGAGGAGATCCGTGACCGAACCACTATAAATCATCGTGTTCGGTTTGCACTTTCTTTTACTTATTGCTTTACTTTAATGTTTACATTATGTGATTGCTTGTGTTATGACTTGTTGATTATACTTGTATGATAACATGTTTTAAGTTTATACTAGTCACAAACTACAAGTAACATCTTTCATATTAGAACAAGCTAAAAAATGGATATTTGATACAACAAAGTTTAAAGTTTTTAAACGGTAACGTATTATAACAAAAATTTGGAGAGAATATCATAATATGGGCATTACACATAGATTCCAAACACAAAGATTAAAATCTTTTGCATTACACATACATGTGTCGTTTACATGTTATTTGGGCATCTTAACATAACCATGATAACTATTTGATTGATTCATGTGTAAACCTTGGAAAGGTTTTGTCTACATGCTTATATGTTTCATGCTACTAAATGTTAACATGATTTATATGATATTTTCATTCTTTATTTATATGATGTTTTGCATGATTAACATGTTACTTGTTAACTCATGATATGTCATTTTGATACATGATGCTTTTATATGATATGTATATATTTGAAAGCTTGTGTCTTTTGTTGTCATTTATTAGATCCATTCTTAGGATGGTCTATATAATACATGCTCCAAAATGTTATCATTTAAACATGAGTTGCATAAATTTTTCGTCTTGTTTCTTTCGTGACTTTGTCACACTATTTGTTCACTACGTGTGCGCTTATAATTTGTCGAAGTACTTTTAGTATGATAAACATTTAGAAGTCATTTTATCATATAAATTAATCACATAGATCGTTATATGCTTAAGTGTCTAAGCTTAACAACAAAACAATTTTACAGGGAAAGTATTTCGTATTATGTCATGCTCTTGCTTAATATGATTGTTTATGTTGATGCTATCTAGCCATGTGGTAACTTTATGTCTAGTAGTCGAGTGTGCGTCTGAATAACATAATATTTTTAGATATTTATCTTGTTGTCATCTTTTCTCACTAACAAATTTGTTTTAGTGGATTGAGAACTAATCATTTGCCATCTCACTTCGTTCTAGCTTTTATATGCTCATCTCGCATAATTGTAATCCCTTCACTTGCATATAGTTTTAAAGCTAATAGGATTGAGTCTTAGAGATTTGAAATTTGTGTTTGGATATCTTTCAATCGACCTCTCTCTAAATCGCATTATTGCTTCCGCTTTCCAAAAATCACTTCCATCACTATTTAGCTAGAACAATACTCTTATTCTCTCCATCTCCTATAAGAAAACCACATGCCTCGTCATGCGATCATCTCGCATTGATAGAGAAGAGCTACGTGACTTCATGGATGAAGTTCTTTGTATGCCAACCAACATCCACAAAAACAGTACTAAGCTCATCGCTTTCATTAACCCTCAACCTCTTAAACACCTTATCGTCATTCTTTATATGATGCATTATACAATATGTTGGATGTCCACCGATTAAGGCGGAGAGAAACTCATTCACATATTTGTATTTTGTCAAAATGTATTTAAAGAACATCTACTCATGTTTCTTACACCCTAAAATACCAACACATAGGTACATACCATTTAGTTAAAATCAGTTCACAAAACCACAAGTGCTTCAAGCCTTTTTAACTCAACATCACTAGTTTGTACCAATATCTCATCAAGTGAAAAACACATCATGTGTTTAACAAATCTCTTAAACAAGAACCATTAAGTCTCCTTAGACTTTGACTAGAATTAATGAAACCGAATATGTAGATATACCTTTGCTTGAAACCTCGCACCTAGGATTTTCGTTTTAACATAAATCTCAAAACTTCATTGTCTAGAACACCATCATAGGATCTCATCCTTTTCTTCCTCGACACATATCATGCACGTCATTGTAAGTGCAAACGATACTTTAATAAAAAAAATCTCATTCTCAACACGTTGGTCTAATCAACACTCTCACATCTTATGATGTCATTTTCATCCTCATATAGGTATCTAGTATTTCAAATTGTTGCATATGGAATTTCTATTCCTAAGTAATCATTATCTTCACTTCCTCTTAATTTCATTCGAGCATATATTATGAAATAATACATCATCTTTGGTAGATGATAATGTCGTTGAAGGTCATGTAGGTCTAAACCATGTTAGTACTCTTTCATCCATTATCATTCGGTATAGGTCATTCTTTCTAAACGTATTTCGTTCTCATTAGCGTCAGTAATAAATCGATCAAATCATAACCCGTAGCCGTCATTAAATATCAATGTCCATTCACATTTTTTTATCTTAACATTACGAAAGTCGTATTCCTTTATCCCTTAAGTTGAGAATTTTAGATTGCATAAGTCCATATGTTCAATCTTTATATTCGTTATAGCATTTTCTATACATACGAGTTTCTAATTGTTAAATAGTTGTCTACGTTATCACCACCACCTTCCTTCATCAATTTCACTAATCATCACCACCATGGATTAGCGAAAAATTACTTTTATCAATATTGAATCATCTACCGAGTTATCACCGCATGAATCCTTCTAGTAAATCAACACCAACACTAGCACCTCTCACTTTAATTCCTAATATTTCAACTTCACTTCATATCTTCCTTCTAGGCATTATTTTATAGAATTTTATCATATTATATTCGCATTTTTCTTATAATTGTAATTCTTATTAGAAGAATACACCTCATGAGATCTTTGATTTCATGGTTCTCTACTTTGAGTCGCTTATATCTTCATATATTGCATCATATATATACATCTTATTTTTCTTTGAGATAAAATATATTGCACTAATCTTTTCATTGTAGGTTCATCATATACGCTTATTCGTATATAGCATACTCATCTAAGGATGATGTTTGCATCGATTATTTTCCTTCTTTCATTTTAGGTGCTTCTTGACGTAGGAGGAATATCTATCAAGCATTCATATGGCATCGTCTATACACTTGGTCGTATATGACATATTTTAAGACAACCCTTCTATTATACTAATTTTTGTTTTGTAGGTTCATATTGATGCCCTAAATCAAGGGGAGCTTCCGTCAAGCATTTATAGAATGCATCATACACACGCATTGTTATATATCACATACTCATTATAGGACAATTATTGTCTTACACTAACCTTTATTTTGTAGGATTCTTCATCCTTGCATCATATACGTTGGTACCCTAGCAACGGGAAGTATTGATCAAGGGGGAGCTAATCATGCACTAACCTTTGTTTTTGTAGCTTTCTTATTTCTTGTGTCATATACGTTGGGACTCTAGCAACGGGGAGTATTGATCAAGGGGGAGCTACAGTCAAGGGGAAGCATGCACACATTCATCTTTATTCTCATTCTTCGACACACTTTTGTGTTTCGACAAAAAGAAGGAGATATGTCAACATAGTCCAACATGCATTTCATTCATTATGCATTTTTCATATAATTTTTATGTTGCACAATACTAACCTTCATGTAGGATAAGGAACTTAATTTGATCCAAGATCTGCTAACAACCTAATTGGAGTTGAAGACTTAACTTCACTAGGGATGATGCAAGCTCGCCTTTTCGGGGAGAAATGAAGTTTAAAACTCCAAGGACACACCCTTTTTGTTTCGACAAAAGGGGGAGAAGAGTGAAAACGGAGAAGGAAATGTAGAAGATAATAAGGATACAAATAAGTAATATGAACACAAGTAACTCTTTACATTTTACTATCTATCACGTTTACATATTTTGTCATCATCAAAAAGGGGGAGATTGTTAGTGCAAATATTACGATATTTAATCTATACAGTCTCGTTTGTTTTGATTGATGACAAACATATAACTTGATACATAATGTAAAATGTACAAGTTACTCGTAGTCATATTTTGTCTCAACATACATTCAACATGTCTCAACATCTCAAGTCGTCGTATGCTACAACACAGGTTCGTACATGTTTGTTATGTGACATTATGATCAAACCCCTTGACCAACCATTTAGAATGTTTAACTAGTTAAGAATATTAACTAGTTAAGTAATACATTTTACAAACAAACTTTTGTTTACATTTTAATCAAAATAGAAATTGTATAATTACATCATTCCATGGATCATCATGTTCTAGAATATGAATCTTATAAATTGACTTTAGAAGATTTGGAAAGATTGTGTAAGATCTTGGATAGATATAGAAAGATATTTGGATGATATCTTTGATGGTTTTGGAACATGGTTTTGCAAAACCTCTTTGGACTTTTTTATAAATCATCGTGTTTGGTTTGCACTTTCTTTTACTTATTGCTTTACTTTAATATTTATATTATGTGATTGCTTGTGTTATGACTTGTTGATTATACTTGTATGATAACATGTTTTAAGTTTATACTAGTCACAAACTACAAGTAACATCTTTCATATTAGAACAAGCTAAAAAATGGATATTTGATACAACAAAGTTTAAAGTTTTTAAACGGTAACGTATTCACCCCCCCCTCTACGTTTTTCACAGTTTCTTAACAAAAATTTGGAGAGAATATCATAATATGGGCAAATTAAATAGAATGAGAAGTAGTTGGAAGGAAAATGTGCACCTAATGGCTAATATTCCTTATAAGAATAACATATGGAAGATTGTTAGCTAGCTGTTGTTTGCTGCAATTGTATACTTCCTTTGGCAAGAGACAAATATTAGATTTTCTCAAAAGTAGAAAAGGATTGCTGAAGAGCTAAAGAAAAATATGGTTGAAGCAATAAGGGGGAAGCTAAGTTTGTAAGTTTGAAAGTTAAGAAGTCTTGTGATGTTACTGAGGTTAAAAACATATGGAAGATTCACTGGAAAAAAGCTTGTGATACTACCTCTATTTAGGAAATAGGAGTTTAGTTCACAGGATTCTTGTTTTGCATTAAAGTTTGAAGTTATATGGGAGTGTTTAGATATTGAATTTCTGGGCAGATGGCTTAATAGCATATTGTGAAGCCTTTATAGACTGATCCTTCCATTTTCAATTTTTACTATGTCATGAAAGATGAGACAACTTTATTATGGATTATGGTTTGGTTCTTTTTAGTTAAAGGAAAGGTAACCACTTGCTTGCAAGGTTCTGTTCCCCGTTGGCTGCCGTATTTGGTAAAATGAAGAGTATTTGACCTTAAAATAGTTTCATGTTCTCATTATTGAATGTGGAGAATTTGCAGACTGTTAAATGTCATGTAAAAAAGTTTGCTAAATATAAACGTATTGAATTGATTTCCACTAAAAGACTTGATAGTGGCTAAATTGGAGAATTAAAGGGGTGTTTGGATAGTGGATGAAGAAGACAAATGGCTTAGCATCTTGCAATGAAAGCTCCCTCTTCTTGAATCTTCTATTATCTTTGTCTAGTTTGTCATGAGAAGGTGGCATCTTTACATAGATTATTGGATAATCCTTGTGGTTTTAGTTAGTAGTTAGCATACGGGGTTGCATTGATGTTGGGGTGTATGATAAGACAGATGGCCTTGTTAGTGAACTGTAAATGAAGTGGTTCAACTGCGATACTGTGATGGGGGTATTGTCTAAGGATGGTTGCATTTATAAAGTTACTGCTCTATGATCTAGTTAGAGGATTGACTTAATCATCTATTGTTCAACTCCTTATTCTGGTATGTATCATTTGGAGTGCAGTCTTGATATGAGGTTAAGGAATGAGCTAAATTGTTAGTATAAGATATGTAATCCTGAATATAGGTATCATACTTTGTAAAGCAATCATATTATGTGGCCATGTGATATGTACACGGCCATAGTATGATTTTGTATAGCTTCTTTGGGTGTTAATATGTTTCACATTTTTAGTTATGTTTTTTATACTCTTTGTTTTTTTCTCGATAGATAATTATTTTAAAACCAAAGGGGTAATATATACGACTATAAGAGCTCTTAAGTATTAACTGAACTTTAGTTATAATAAAATTACATAATTACCATTTAACTCAAATTTTTAGTTATTAATAAAGATAGCTAAAATGCATTTTCTTTGTTAATCCAACCCAAATATGGTAAGCATTTGATAAGATCACTAAACAAGTTTTAATAGAACCTCATTTAGACATTTTCCGTAAGAAAATATAATATACTCCCTCCGTCCCAATTTATTTGTCCAGTTTTAACTTTTTGAGTCTTTCTTTGTCAACTTTGACCGTAAGTATTCTTATTTGTGTTATATAATATTTGATGAAAATTATACAAATTAAAAATACACTTAAAACTCAATCTATTCATATATTTTGCATCAAATATTAAATAACACAAACAAACATATTTACGGTCAAAGTTGACAAAGAAAGACTTTGAAAATCAAAACTGGACAAATAAATTGGGACGGAGGGAGTATATTTTTTTAAAATTAAAAGTTCTCTTCAATTTAACTTTGTTTAAATAGGATGTACTTAAACATTTTGAGTATCAGAATACATTGTTCTTAAAAATAAATAACTAAATAAATAAATAATAAATGTCACAAAGCGTACAACTGAAAAGCATTGTTCACTAAAAATTCTAGTTATATTTTCGCCGTCTGCTGTTACCGCTAGGGATGGCAAAAGCACCCGAAACCGATAGGGAAAACCGAAACCCGAACCGGTTGGGTCGGGTTCGGGGGCGGGTTGGCGGGTTTGGATGCGGGTTTGGGTATTGATATAATTTTTTAGCCGGGTACGGGTTCGGGTACGGGTTCTGGTAATACCCGTCCGATTACCCGTACCCGTACCCGTATCCGTTTACCCGAATCTATACCCGCTTTATTGATATTATAATTAACTAGAATATATATATACATTATATATAATTTCTTCCATTATATTTTTTTATATACATATCTCTATTACATAACATATTTTATTATGTACATGAATTATTCAGAAGCATTAAATCGTTTGATACGATATTCATTTTCTTTAACTTAAAAAAAATGAATATTTTAGGGTGTTTTCCTTTATTTTTTCGGTGGATTTTAGTGTGACTTAATATTAATACCGCCATTTTGTCCATATAATATTCAGTTGGGGATAACCGAAACCCGCGGGGAAACCCGAAAAACCGATGGATAATATTAATAAAAACGGGTACCCGGCGGGTAATGGGGGGGATACGGGTTTGGATATTATAAACGGGTCCGGGTACGGGTACAGTAAAACCCGCCCCGAACCCGACCCGTTGCCATCCCTAGTTACCGCGATGGATCGATGTTTAGAAACTTAATTTTACTTGATACAATGATACGCTTTTTGATAACTATCTTTTATTCAGTCGTATTCGAGTCATATTAGGAAAGAGTCATGTGAGTCATTATCTAGGAAAGTATCTTTTATTTTGCGAGTTTATCTTGTATCGACTTGTGCTACAATTATTCGGTATTTATATACCGCGTCATCCATTAATGAAAGGTATGATTTGTCTAATAAAAATATCTATGGTTTTCTTCTCTAATATTCTTAATTAGCTCGCGCCCGCTTGAAGTGGTGCCCTATCCGATACAACCCATAATGGGGTCATATCAATTGGTGTTTTCGTTGAGAGTCCTCATTGAGAGGGCTACCAAATTAGGGTTTCAATTAAAAAAAAAAATTACCATTCATCATACTGTTCATCAGGTACTGTTCATCCCGGAGTACAGTTCATCGATCACTATTCACGGCTACTGTTCACGAGTTACTGTTCATCAGAAATTTTTTTCTCTTCTTCGAAATACTGTTCATGGCATCGGGCAGCAGCGATCGGGACACACTATCTAAGCTCTTGCAAATGGGTACTGTGGCCGAATATCAAAGTGAGTTTGAGGTACTTATAAATCGAGTAACGGGGATCTCTGAAAACTTACTTAAATCGTTTTATATCTCTGGACTTAAACCAGNTGGATGTTGGGTTGTATGATAAGACAGATGGCCTTGTTAGTGAACTATAAATGAAGTGGTTCAACTGCGATACTGTGATGGGGGTATTGTCTAAGGATGGTGGCATTTATAAAGTTACTGCTCTATGATCTAGTTAAAGGATTGACTATCATCTATGGTTCAACTCCTTATTCTGGTATGTATCATTTGGAGTGCAGTCTTGATATGAGGTTAAGGAATGAGCTAAATTGTTAGTTTAAGATATGTAATCCTAGGTATCATACTTTGTAAAGCAATCATATTATGTGGCCATGTGATATGTACACGGCCATAGTATGATTTTGTATAGCTTTTTTGGGTGTTAATATGTTTCACATTTTTAGTTATGTTTTTTATACTCTTTGTTTTTTTTTCTCGATAGATAATTATTTTAAAACCAAAGGGGTAATATATAAGACTATAAGAGGCTCCTAAGTATTAATTGAACTTTAGTTATAATAAAATTACATAATTACCATTTAACTCAAATTTTTAGTTATTAATAAAGATAGCTAAAATGCATTTTCTTTGTTAATCCAACCCAAATATTGTAAGCATTTGATAAGATCACTAAACACGTTTTAATAGAACCTCATTTAGACATTTTCCGTAAGAAAATATAATATATATTTTTTTAAAATTAAAAGTTCTCTTCAATTTAACTTTGTTTAAATAGGATTTACTTAAACATTTTGAGTATCAGAATACATTGTTCTTAAATAAATAAATAAATAAATAAATAAATAATAAATGTCACAAAGCGTACAACTGAAAAGCATTGTTCACTAAAAATTCTAGTTATATTTTCGCCGTCTGCTGTTACCGCATCACACGAGTACCCTACTAGTTATGCATATTGGTAGATCTATACCCGTGCATATGCATTTGGATATGTGTAGTCAACTCCATTTTGTTTAAGCAAAAGATGGTATCGATGTTTAGAAACTCAATTTTACTTGATACAATGATACGCCTTTTGATAACTATCTTTTATTTAGTCGTATTCGAGTCATATTAGGAAAGAGTCAAGTGAGTCATTATCTAGGAAAGTATCTTTTATTTTGTGAGTTTATCTTGTATCGACTTGTGATACAATTATTCAGTATTTATATATCGTGTCATCCATTAATGAAAGGTATGATTTGTCTGATAAAAATATCTATGGTTTTCTTCTCTAATATTCTTAAGTAGCTCGCGCCCGCTTGAAGTGGTGCCCTATCCGATACAACCCATAATCGGGTCGTATCAATTGGTGCTTTCATTGAGAGTCCTCATTGAGAGGGCTACCAAATTAGGGTTCCAATTAAAAAAAAAAAAAAAAAATTACCGTTCATCATACTGTTCATCGGGTACTGTTCATCTCGGAGTACAGTTCATCGATCACTATTCACGGCTACTGTTCACGAGTTACTGTTCATCAGAAATTTTTTTCTCTTCTTCGAAATACTGTTCATGGCATCGGGCAGCAGCGATCGGGACGCACTATCTAAGCTCTTGCAAATGGGTACCATGGCCGAATATCAAAGTGAGTTCGAGGTACTTATAAATCGAGTAACGGGGATCTCTAAAAACTTACTTAAATCGCTTTATATCTCTGGACTTAAACCCACTCTACAATGCGCACTCTTAAGGTCAAACCCCACAACTTTAGGCGAAGCTTTTTCATTAGCTCGTGCAACGGAAGCACGCTTCACGGACCTACAACTTTGGGAACTGTTGAGATTGAACCCTACAACTTTGGGAGAAGCCTTACCCTTGGCCCGCATAACAGAAGCACATTTTGAGGATCAACGATCGTCTTCTTTTAGCAACAAAGTGAGTAGTAGCAACAACGGATCGCAAAACCAGAAACTTACAACCGTCGTTAAACTACCTTTGTTGACAACGCCACCTAAAACTACTGTTGAACCACCTCCACTGGAAACCATTAAGAAAAAGAAAAGAGATAAGGTGCCTTTCGTGTGGATGAAATCAAAGTTTTATGTTGTGATTCAAGTTGGGCAGAATAAAGTTGCATATGGCGGGCTGAATTTGGACACTAGTCATGTAAATTATGGACAACCTTGGCAAAGCTTTTTGATGCACTTTATGCCGTTTTCTTATAATCCAAAAGCGGGTGAACTACAAGTGAAGGTGTGGGAACCTTGAACTACATGAGGCGAGATTTTGAAGCAACACCTTGAGGACAAGGTGATTTTCGAAGGAGTGGGGAATGATAGGCCTTTGGATAACTATCTTTTATTTAGTCGTATTCGAGTCATATTAGGAAAGAGTCATGTGAGTCATTATCTAGGAAAGTATCTTTTATTTTGTGAGTTTATCTTGTATCGACTTGTGATACAAGTTAGGGTTTATTCGGTATTTATATACTGCGTCATCCATTAATGAAAGGTATGATTTGTCTAATAAAAATATCTCTGGTTTTCTTCTCTAATATTCTTAAGGAGCTCGCGCCCGCTTGAAGTGATGCCCTATCCGATACAACCCATAACCGGGTCGTATCATACAAATACTATGTTCTTTTCAGCTTTCGTTTGACTTTGTGGAGTTGGATATATAAGGTTAAGGACAATCAGAATTAACAACACCTCTTATTGGGTAAGACGTGGAAGGTCATATCGCGTCTGATTGGTAAAGAAAAAACAAACACCCTTTGTGTTTGACCGTGTTTTACCGGTAAGTGATAAAGAGGTATCTTTTTATAAAAAACAAACACACCCTAACTCTCACAGTTCTACATCGACCATTTTGAGTCAACATGTGAGAAATAAATGAACTTCAAGACGGGAATTAAATTCTCAACTTGCGTTGTCCTACATGTTTTCTACCACTAAATTCATATTGTTATTTGTGAAGGAAAAACTTCAAAAGAAATGCAATAAACGCAATATATTTATCATTTATCTATATCATCATTAAGATTTGAGAGTCCCTTTTAACTAAGCATGGATGATGTAAAATATCTAACTTTCCACATCTAGCATATTCATCTAAAAAGATTGATATACACAAGTTACTTAAAAAAAAGCTACTTTAACAAGACAACCCTTTTTTTATATTAACCAATCAAACATATTTAAGTCAGATAAAATAAATAGCAGCCCATGCACGTCTAGCTTTATTACAGCACTTGAGAGTGATTCATCGACACGACGGACATGATTCCTTGTGTTTTGCATTATTGTTTTCGATTTATAAGTCATTAATTTAACAAAACAACAAGAAAATAAGAGAAGAAATGTTTATACATGCCATCAAACAATAGAATCACGTCGAGATAAACAACAAAACAATACATCGAAACTTGTTGATTGACTTGTATTGGAACGGGTCGGGACTCAGACGGTCGAGTTGAGTATACGAGACTTGAGAGTCTTATGAGTGAGGAATGGATTAAAAGTGAGACGATCGACATATGGCGTGGAAGGGAGCATCTGTGAGTAGGACTCCGCCCTCATGTTGATTTTCTTGCATTCTTTATACTCCTTATATCTCCCAATTATCATCCACCATCAATATACTTTTTTCGTCTAGTACTGTTGTTTATTAATCCATAGAAAAAATTACTTGTTCATCTTCTATATATATCGTATTATATATACCCGATAGCTTTTTGTACTTTAGTTATATATTTGAAATATGATAGTATCACATATATCATATATGTTTGGCGCGGAGCAGCGCTTTTGATAAAGAAAAAAAAAGAAAAAGAAAAAAAAAAGAACCTTGTTTGACAACAAACAGTTAAAATAAGAATTATAACTTATTTATCAAATACTTTTATATAAGAGTGTTAGATAAATTAGTTATAATTAAATTTGAATTTGTAAAATAAAAAGGGGCGTTAGAATTTTAATTTTTAAAGCTCGTTTTAGTAGCGTTATTTTTTTTAAGGGTCATTATGTATTCGTCTTTATAAGATTAAGTTAAATTTAAACAAGATCAACTTAAACACAATGTCAGTTAAACAAAATCAAATTCTTCATGCAACAATAAGGTGTACAAAATATTAATCTACACTAACAAATAATGAAAAAGTTATGTAAAAACTCGTGCGTGTATGGGTATTATAACTATATAAGTATTAAACATTTAATATAAGTTTATAGATAAATCATAAACATTACAAAACTATGGATTTACGAATTGTCACAATGTTTAACTTCAAAATAAAGTTATTGAAATATTATCACCCGTTACAATATTTGCCCAAACCCCGTGGGTGCACAGGTTATAAAACTAGGTGCATGATAAAACCCTAAAACTTTTATGGATCCAAAGCCCACAACCGGGATTAGGCTAACTTTTATAATATACCGGTCTAATATCGAACACTACTCTCTCTTTCACCTTGTTTTGCCTTAATTTTGAGTGGTTTTGTGTGGAGATGATGCCGAAAAAATAGAGAGAAAAGAGGGATGTACGCGCTGGGGTAAATTTTCACGATCATACGAGTAACTTGCAAAAAACCATCCATGTGGTTTGCTCATTTGAAATTGACTAGTATCATTTCTGAGAGGACAAATGTGTAACACACATTTTTGAAGGCATAGCTTTTGCAAACATTTTCTCAATCCTTTCGCAAAAATAATCTTTAAAAATCTTTAGAAAATATGATTTTTGTTGGACATTTGACCTTCCAAAGATGACATTTACTGATAGTTCCAGACATTTGATGATTACTGTCAACATGAACAAACCACACATATGGTTTTTTCATTTTACTTCCATATATAATAATCTAAAAACATTTTAAATAAATTAGAGTGAATGTTCAACAAAGTTTTAGAAGAAGAGAATGCATGAGAAAGAAAAAGAAAGATGCTCATATGAAAGTGTAGGAGCAAGAGAGCAAGGCAACAACTGGTTCATAGGTTGTGCAAGCGTACGTATCAGGCCTCTTAGTTTTTAGGGCTTCCAAGTTATGCGAAACGTGTTATATATATTTAGCATTTTAGACCGATCTAGTGGCCCGGTTGACAGTCATTGTATTAGGAAGAATTTTATAACGGGTGATAATATTTCAATAACGGGTGACAATCATTTGTTTTTCATACTTTTAGTGATACTTTAGAGATACCCTATATTAGCATTGTATATTTACTAGTTATGGTTTGGGCTTAGCCCAATTGCTTTGCTTTGTAATTCTCGGTATATTGATTTGTATATATACCGAATGTTATTAATGAAAAGTGATTAAGGGGATTAAACCTAATCTAATACCTTAATGATAGTTAGTAATACGTTTATTCTTTGACGTTTAAAAAAACTGAGGACATATAAGAACTACTAGTGACACTTACATCTTTGCAACACTTAAGTGACAAGTTTCGACTTTTTATAAATCTTGCTTTGTAACTTGCGAGTTTTTTTAAAATGTTGTATCTTATTCAATTTTTTTTTTTAGAACTAGCATCTTATTCAAATTTAAAATGGGAAAGAATCACATATATAGTTATCAGAATACTAAGGTTGTGTTAAGTTGATGAGAAATGACGCATTTTTCAAGACAAGGTTTCACAAAAAATGAAGCATGGAACTTGTTTAGTCGCACATTTTTGACAAGTTTTTCAAAATAAGTGAAAAGTTCAATTTTCAAAAGTTAACTACGGAGTATAATTTAGAAAAGAAGTATTTATAATTCTCAACATTTTTCCTCACAATTTTTTACAAATTCCTTGTACTATTCATTTTTCTAAAACTTATAACTTCTTTTTCTGAAGAAAATCAAAATAGAAAATTACGAAAATCTATCTACAACAAAACATTTATTTTGATAAAACTTGGATTTTTTTTTAATTAAAGGCCCGTTTATTATTTGCCAAACAAAAGGCCTAATAAAATCATGCCTGTTAATATTCTGGGGGCTTTTGATTCCATTCAGCGGGGTATTTTCATCTTTTTCATATTTTCTCCGTCACACTAATCCCTCATGCAGCCACCATTCGAGCATATGTATTATTTCCAGTTGAGTTAGTTTCTCTACACATTAGGTACTTAAATATGGTAGTATCATTAATAGTTGAATATTTGCATTTGTTATGCTTAATTTTACATGCGCACCGCTTCTTACTATTTACTGTGCATTTGGAGCAGATTTATGTTTAAAGGATTGGAAGATGCGTGTATTGACTACGCAGTAAGCAGTCATTAGGACATGACTTTGTGCGTTTGGGGCGATTTGCCACAGATTTTTCAATGAATAAGGTATATTTTTTTCTCAACTGTGTTACAGTTATTATAAATTTTATCATTATGAAATCTCAAATGTTATTATTGCTTCCACTTCATGTCACATATATATAGTAAATACAACATGAAATCAAATTCAAACGATGGTACTTTGGAGTGTCGAGTCAGGTTATAGAAACGGGCTCTATTTGAGTATCCGGTAGAGTGCCCCCTATTTTAGTACGGTTGTAAAACCACACACTGTGTGCCTTTTTAACCCGACTTCAAGTGCATTTTCGTAGTAGTGATTGGTAATAAATGGTATACAAAAAGCTTTTCCCATAAGATAAAGCTAGAAGGCTATTGTGATTATATTACAATTANTTTTTTTTTTTTTTTTTTTTTTTTTTTTTTTTTTTTTTTTTTTTTTTATTAAAGGCCCGTTTATTATTTGCCACTTAAAAGGCCTAATAAAATCAGGCCTGTTAATATTCTGGGGCCTTTTGATTCCATTCTGCGGGATATTTTCATCTTTTTCATATTTTCTCCGTCACACTAATCCCTCATGCAGCCACCATTCGAGCATATGTGTATTATTTCCAGTTGAGTTGGTTTCTCTACACATTAGGTACTTAAATATGTTTTGTCTTCAATTTCGGGATTGTTCATATCATCTTGATACATCAGGAATCCACCATTAATAGTTGAATATTTGCATTTATTATGCTTAATTTTACATGCGCACTGCTTCTTACTATTTACTGTGCATTTGGAGCAGATTTATGTTTAAAGGATTGGAAGATGCGTGTATTGACTACGCAGTAAGCAGTCATTAGGACATGCCTTTGTGCGTTTCGGGCGATTTGCCACAGATTTTTCAATGAATTAAGGTAGATTTTTTTCTCAACTGTGTTACAGTTATTATAAATTTTATCATTATGAAATCTCAAATGTTATTATTGCTTCCACTTCATGTCACATATATATATAGTAAATACAACATGAAATCAAATTCAAAAGATGGTATTTTGGAGTGTCGAGTCAGGTTATAGAAGCGGGCTCTATTTGAGTATCCGGTAGAGTGCCCCCTATTTTAGTACGGTTGTAAAACCACACACTGTGTGCCTTTTTAACCCGACTTCAAGTGCATTTTCGTAGTAGTGATTGGTAATAAATGGTATACAAAAAGCTTTTCCCATAAGATAAAGCTAGAAGGCTATTGTGATTATATTACAATTACCATAAAAGAGCCAACAAATGGTCAAATACATTACTTATCAAACTGGCCAATTGTTGAAAGCTAAAACATAATAATGTATAGTTAAAATACCTATATTCAATGAATCTTAATGTTAGCATTTGTGCCCAAGTCTCCAAACCAAGCATATGACAACTCCTCATACAAAACTAATCAATATATAGTTTCTTGCCATCCTTATGAACAAGATACAAGTTAAAATGCTTTCCTTAACAAGACTTATTATTGGATTTGAGTTGAAATGACAAGCGAATCAGAGAATAAAGTCTAAGACACATACAAGTATATACAACAAATAGCAACATCGCATTTATTTATTCCATTTATAACATTACATTACATCTACAACTGTAACAAACCATATGAATGATATTTCCTCAAAGAATATATCTTCAACGATATCCCTTTTCAAATTCACAAGTCCAAGTCTGTGAAAATGTTATCTGGAAGATTGAATGAAAAGTACCCCGGAACTCTTATAGAGCCAAGAAGTCTTAAATCCATTGAGGTCACTCTTTCACTTGCTTCAATCCTTGGCCCTTGCCGAACATGTGAAAAGGAGGAAAATCTCATCCATAATTGGTTATTCAAGTCTCATAGTTTTATTCCGATATCATTATAGGGAAATGGTAGTAATCCAGTTTGTAACTTAGTATTACCCCATGCCCACACCTAACTTAAGATGTTGCCATGTTTATATATCATACTAAATATACTGTATTTCTTTTCTCATCTGATCTTGAGAAGAAAGAAACTTATGGCCCATATCCGTTGATCCCCATCCTTGTAACCAACCAACAACACATATCGCTCACTTCTTCTGGGATCGTGTAGTGACCAAGCCTATACGAAAACAAAGTTGACAACACGATAGACTACTCCATAAATGTCCCCTTTTTTAGGAAATGATGTCATTAAAATCTATGAAGAAAATTACCCGTTGTACGTACGGAAAGTTACGTTAAATCCAGCAGAATGTAAAGTCTGTGCTGATTTCTCCCCATGTTTGTGTTCTATTACATCATCAACTGAAACATGGAAATATTACTTTCAACTACTTATATGGATAAGGAAACATCCTTTTACACCCCTCTTTAAATTAGATATACGTAATTCTTTTGGTAGTATGTTTTGTGTTATGGACGTTAATTGGATGTTTAAACTTAAGCATACAAGGCATTTATTTGTATACCTCTAGATCAGTTATGCAACATCCTTCTTTGAAGTAAATATATAATTCTTTTGTTAGTAAGTTTTGTAAAATGGACGCTAACTGGATTTTAAAAATAAGGCATACAAGGGACTATTTATACGTATATCTCTAAATCAGTAATACGACCCTGCAACAACAATTCTTTCTCATTCAAACATTGAAATTCCCCTTTGTAATAGCTATATGTCAGACTTGAAAAACTGATGGATAAAATCTTAAACTTGAAAATGTTGAATGTTGGTTCTGAAACTTATTTAAATCAAATTTTATACTTTAATAACTACTAGCTAAGAATATTTGTGGAACACAAAATCAACTCATAAAATTCTATACATGAAAATGTTTAGTGGTGAAATTTTCCAATCATAGGTAAGCGGGTCAAGCAAGGGTATGTACTTTTCCAGATTCCCTTAAAAAAATGACCAATATTCTCAAACAATTACGAGTACCAGCTAAATCCAACAAAATGGTAGTATCATATAAAGATCAAGAATGTTAGTAAACCATGTTTTAAGTGTTAACCTCCGCAAAGAGTCATACATATGCTTTCCTTTGATATTTAAGAAGTAGGAGCGGGCATAACCAACTAATATGAAGGTAAAATGTATCATCTAAACACGTACATATTCTAACTTTTTAACATTTTCGTGAAGCAAAAATCCATCCCTTTTTTCAGAAAAAGTGAGGGAAAAAAAAGTTAGAAATTTCTTTCAGTAAATAAATTCACCATTAGCATTTCTTTTCCTAACCTATATATACATGTTACTCTCTTCCAAAACCAACTTTCCTCCTCCTTGCACCTGCTTTGGTGGGTGATTGCTGGTGTATGAGGAATTGAGGAGTGTAGGTCTTGTTAAACTAAAGATAACCAAGAACACCTTATGTCTTCTTACTTTGAATATTAATGGAAAAATAAATTTTTTATTGTAGCATTTTTTCAAAAGAGAATAAATTAAATTGATAACGTTAAATAATATACGCTTTAAAAATAAAATAAAAATGAAAGAAATATACTCTTTTTATACCAAAAATATAATACACATGCGTTATTAGTAAAGTTAGTAAATAGTTATTGCTTTAAAAAAAAGTTAATTCCAATAAATATATACAAAAATCCCCTCTGTACACATTTTTCTCTTTTTCTCCATTTCTCTTTCTCATACAAAAAATCTTTGTTTCTCTTAGTTCCTATTTTTTCTATATTATATAAGAGATATCCAAAATTATTGTTTTCTCCCTTTTCCGTTTCTTTTTCTCATATATTCATCTCTAATTTTCATTTACATTACAAACACAACTTTCTGATATAACACAATACATTTGCAGTGTACTTGCTCAAGTCAACATACTAATGATTATTTATTTACTTATTTATTTATTTTTACAATTTTTAGTCTTTTACAAAACAAAATGAAATACAATTTCCTTTTTTCTTTTAACTAAAGTGTGTTTACCTTTTCTCAGTTTCCCAAATACATGTATCACACAAGATGAATAAATCATGAAATTAATTATATATAATAATTTTGGTTGGTTTAAAACTAATCATATGTTATCATATAAAAAGGTTATAAACTTATAGTTGAACGATAAATTTTCATACAAACTTTCTTAAACACTACTACCATTTAACAAAAAAAATTCTTTATATATAATAAATTCAAAAAGAAGTGTCATAACGACTTCATCATTTGAAGGTTTTTGTTTTGAAAAATACTCATACATAAAATGGTAAAAAGTTATTGTTACTTGCTCAAGTTTTAACATATGTTTTAATTAAAAAAAAGAAGAAGTGGTATTTAACTTTTTATCACTAAATACTAAGTTTAAAAAGGATGATTCATGAAGACTAACACTTATATTAACCTAAAAAATTTAAAAGAAGAGACACGGAGAGTAATGAATGTGATGGAGTAATGAGTAATTTGTAAGATATGTAGATGTGTAATTTTTAACCATGAAGAAACTGGGAGTGTGAGACCATAAGACATGGTTTAGTACTAAAGTTAGTAAACAATACATTTAGTTTTCAGTATCTATGCATCTGCAGAGGTCTTGAGTTTGACCCATCTAAAAGTTGGTTGTGCATTGGATTAAAGAATCATGTTTTTTTTCCATGTTAAATCACATAATGAATCATATAACATGTCCAATCTCGTTATAATTAACCACATTAACTAACATACCTGTCACAAAGTATCAAATTGTGCCAACACAGAAAAGATCAAACACCATAATTTTCCTTCATTGGGCTAGAAACACAAAGCTAAATGATGTCGACGTACAAGAAAATCAAGTCTTCACATCCAAAAGTCTTCTTATAATCAAACATCATCAACTCAAAGTTGAGGGGAATGTTAAATAATACAAGAAAACAATAACAACACTACATATCATCGATCATTCATGGTTCGGAGAATCTCCAAACATATGAAGTTGATTCTATGAGTGAGAATAATTTACATGAGATTTGGATGTAGAGTTGCATTTTGATAAAACTTCAAAAGCATGTAACTTTACAGACCTGAAGTAGCCACATGCTAACTGTATTTTGTCAACTCATGTAACTGCTTAAGTTAGTAGATAGAAGATCCACCAATGCTATCTAGCTTTATAAAACTTATTTCCAATGTGATATTGATGATTGGACGTTAAGTTGGTAAAATAGGGTTCAAGAATATTATAACAACACATCAAAATTTCCCCTTGCGTGCAATTATTGCACGTAGAGTAAGTGGGAAGATTTAAACCCATGACCTTGCAAAACCCGAGCTGTGATACCATGTCAAGTCACCAACATCTAGAAGCTGAAGCTGGTAGATAAAGGGGCCCAACAAAAATATCAAGCTTGAGCAATCTCCGACTAGATCTAAGTTTCTCTACTCCACTGCAAAACAAGTGAGTAGGCACAACTAAATAGTTTGAAGATAAAGAAATCTATACCAAATAAAAAAAAATGACAGTTTTAGGAAAATTATTACCATGAGAAATTGTCTGTACTATAAAGGCATTAATTTCGATAAATACATAAATCAAAATAGATTTCACACATTTAAAACTCTAGTTCTAATTTAAGCTAGGTATTCATCATATAGTATACCTTAAAGCTAGGGCCCTTGTATTTATATCTCCAACTTCACTTAACAAGATTATATGATGCATCTCATCTCAAGATATATCTTTATATGCAGGTACCATTCGTGAACCATTTCCCCTAGCATTTTCCTAGGTATGAATTGATTTCTGTGGCCATGCTACTATTTTGGTATTATTTTAAATGGGGAAACAATTTTCAATATAGTTATTGATCAGTATCAGTATCAGTATCACATATAAGATTCACACGTGTGATTCATGGCTCTATATATGTATATGTTTTTCTTTCTAAAATATTTAAACAAGTTAATAGACTAGATGGCTTTCAGTATTAAAATTGCGAGAAAAGGAGATGGTCAGTTTAACTAGTCATTTGCTTCCTGATAGATACATTCCTTGAGGCTTGCTAGATATGAAACTTATTGCTTTCAGTTAGCTAGGTGCTTCTTGTCCACTTGAATGAAGTATTATTGAATTTTATTTTATTTTATTTTTATTTTTTTTTAAAATATACCCTAAACTAAACTAATTTTGTAAAATGAAAGGTGAATTATGTTTCAATGTGTGTCAAGTTAACTAGAAAAAATAATTCAAAAGCATTGTAAATATGTCGGATATAAGATGGGAACCACCAAAAGTGAAGCAAATGACTTAATAGGAATCCTGTAAATAAGAGCATATCAATGCGAGATTAATGTTCATTTGTAAGTAAATACCTTGCCCATGGTAGAGAAGAATATGCAATGATGCTGCACGCCTTGTAGCCTCTTGTGATGCATGCACTCTGCTCCTCACGATCCTATAATATGTTTGTTATGGTCAATATGGTTATTGGTTTAACCATATATTCAAAACATAAGCATTTATGAGCAAAAGTTGAACCTAGAACATGGGAGCCAACCACTGAGAGCCATGGCTACACTGAGGTTGATTGGGTATCGATTTCCATTTCCATATTGTCCTAGAGCACGGCATGTTGCACAATAGAGAGCCATCGCAGCCCCCATACTGAAGCCCGCAACACCTAGCTTTACTGCAAAGGAAAAGCATGAGGTAGAAAATCTAAACAATAGCAAAGTTGGCAACATGTATATGTTAACTTTTAATCTTCTTGGGAAGTTAAAATTTTATATTCCATAACAGGCATAACATCATATCAGCTCAAATTTTGGTGATTAAACATTTTAGAGATAAACATAACTTAAAAGAAAATATCACATCCTTTATAAGATAATTGAGAATAACATCTCTAGTTAAGCCTTATATTCTAGTTAAAGTTTTGCTTACTGAATACGATAATAAAAGATATTTTAGATACTTATATACAGATATCATAAACTTACTGTCATCTCGCTCATTAGACAGCATATTTGCTATGTGTGTTGCTGAAGCATCTAAGCCCTCCACATCATCGGTAGCATTGTCTGACAAGTCTTCAACATTAAACCCTGACATTGTTGGTAAATTCTTTTTATGTGAACATAGTGTAAGGTAATATGAAGAATGGTCAAGAAATAATAAAGTATTGCTCTTATATAACATCTATATCTACTTTGAACAAGACTCACAAAATGAAATGCTATAGTGCGAAAAGATTGAATAGAAGGTTATATGTTAAAAAAAGACTCACTGTTGGTTCAAAAAGTTATATATAAGACTTACATGCAGTAGTGTGTAATCCACCAAATAAAGACACCGAGCGAGTTGGTGCAGTTGGGCATATCCACTTTACCTAATATGTGAATAAAAATGTTGAAAATACGAATCATAAAAATTTACGTAGTTAATACTGTATATTTTGCTGAACCAAGAATACTACTAATACATACATTTGGAAGAGGTAAAGATTCCAAGAACTGGGACCAACTGTACAAAAAAGAAAGAAATTAACATAAAGATCTATTGTGAAAAAAGTGATAAAGCTTTCATTTGGATTGCAAGGCTTGTTATGAGAACCAGAACATGGACCCATAAAGCATATGCCATCACATCAAATGATAGATTTCAGCATTGTTCTAGGTTCGGTCATCAATCTCCTTAACCCTCACAAGGTAGAGATAAGGTGTATGTGCTTGCCCATATGTCTCACAAAGTGAGACTAATTTAATTTGACACTTGACAAGTAAGTACTATGCAAATATACTAATATATAGGTTGGAGTATAGATACTACTATTACAGCAAACGATGCTTAATTTTGTTGCTAATTCTCTTTGATGTGAAGTACGGAGTACCACGTATTCACTTTTTGAATTTGGGTTGATATATGCTATGATTCGCTTTTTAACAAATCCAGTAACAAAATTACTTTATTTGTCCACAGTTGTTTTGAAATGATTAAGGATTTGGGTCTATAAAACTCCCTGGTTTTCTTACCAATTGAAGGATATTTTGGACATGCGCCCGATATCATTTGTGTAAGAAACTTACCAAGAGTTACTTGGAAAATGCCAACCCTCATGATCCTAAATCATCCATGTGTCAATTATAGAAGAAATATATCATTAACAAAATTGTTGAAGTCAAAACTCAATATCAAATGTCAAAATGGTCGAAATGAGTACAACCCACTCTCTATTCTGCAAATGATATCAAATTTGGCTTCACATAAATCATCATATACAATTCAATGCAAACATTCATCATCACCTTGATCCCATTTCACCAATGCCATGTAACCATACAATAGTTGCTTGGTGGATTCCTCTTGGCTTGACCACATAAGTCCTTCCAAAGTCAAACGTGTTCCTTCCGACATTCCTACTACCTGAAACAATGTGTCAATAATGCTTAAAAAGGCTTAAATCTTTGTCATATAGTTTTTTTTGAAGATTTTTGACATTAAGTTTTTTATTAGTTGATGCATTGATGACCGGTTAGGCGGGAAGAGACTAACCAGAACCTATGTTTGATCTGTTGTAGCTCATTGTCTTAACTCTTAGTTATTGCACTATGTGAAAAAAATTTCCTTATTGCAACAATACGATGGAGCGCCGCACAATGAATGAATGATACAATTATGAACTCTTCAGTAACTATTTATATCATTTGTTACGGAAGAGGACAAAGTGAATTGGCTTACAACCATGAATCTGAATCAGCTACCCTAAACTACACCAGGTATACCGGCCTGAAGCAACCTGCTAAAGCTAAATAAGATAAAGGTGCCAAAGAAAGATAAAAAGTTTTGCAACTTTAGTGGGTCAAGGATAACTTTTTGCAATGGACATATTAGAGAGAATATATGCGTGTCGAAAGTGGCAAAAGAAAGTGCTTCTATAGTGAAATTCAGAGAATAAATTTCCGCGTAGAACAAGTGTGCATCTCCACGTACGTATGTGTGTGGCGAAGCATATCAGCATTGAAAATACAAATCTTGAAGCATAATGTTTCATATGTTCCAAATTATCACATATCCCACTTGTGCATACCTACAAGAACGAATTTTTGATTATAAAAATGATGAAATGTTCATAAAGAATAGGCTGCTTGCACGACGTGGATCAGTCGCCTCCATATGTGTTCAATAGCTCTAAGAGAACAGAATGTGTAGACGTATGCTTTGAAATCTCATGTACTTAAAAAAAAGTATAACAGTCTTGTGTAAAGTAGCGTGGGAGCTGAGGGCTGTAAAAATCTCACAACTGAACAACATTTGTCATCATGTTTATTTTGACCCGGAATTGTTCCTATGAAATCAAATAAAGATACAAACACAAACCTGTCCAAACACAAAATAATACCTATGAATTGAATAGTTAAGTACTTACGTATAAAGTTTCTGCTCTGTATATATTATCATTTATATTTTCTTATATTTTCTTGTGGTAATTTTGTCTCTTAACTTTTTACCATATAAGGATGAATTTGTTTGAAGAGAAGAGTTCACAATTATATGTAAACTTTAGCATAGAGTTTGTGGGAATATTCCTTTTAAGTTGCATCATCACATTAGTTAGCATTCCACATTCCCCTATGATTTACAGAACCTGTGGATAACTTAATTTACTCAGTAAATTTTGATGATAAATATTAAGAGAGTCTATAGTAGGCTCCAATTTCTTGTGTATATGTACGTTGATTATTAGACATTCGATTTACAAAACATACCAATTTATCACAAGGTCTGTTAATTTGTTTTAGTATAAGTAATTTGATCAAATATTGAGTGCAGGTGTACGTGATTCTGGTGGCGGAAAATACTCATTATATGTTAAGAAAAGTCGATGGTTCTCACCTAAAAACCAACGTTCACCGCCCTTCAAGGACAATAAACTAGAATAACTTGGGTATATATCGAGCACTACTCTAGCTCATTGCCACTTTCTCATTATTCGTATCAAATATAGTGCGAATCATATCCTAGCATGCTCACACTTTTCTTTTGAAACTTTTATATTCAATTGTAAATGAAAAATGAAACCACTAAACTATTTATAGTGGTATATATAACACAACTATACAAAGAATAATTTTGTTAAAGAGTAGCTTGAAATTATGACGATCTTAATGATTTTATCAAATAAGACGAATATCCGTGTATAGCAATGAGATTTTGTAGCGGTAGATAGTTATAGTGATAAAAAAAGTTTATGGGTTATAAACGAAAAATAATAAAAGTTTAAGAATTTGAGGATTAAACACGATTTAAACTGAATGAAAATAATATGGGTTATGGATTATAAACGAAAATAATAATAATAATTTATGGTCTCCATATATAGTTTTCTAAATTTTTCACTTTCAAGAATATGAGTTTTTCCTATTTATAGTATAGATATGACTTACAAATGGGGTTCATCATAACCGAGATTAAATTTTTAGCATGATAACTAGACGGATCTGGTTGACAATCGTTAAGCATGAAACCATGCGCGATGAACTACAGGGTTTTCTATCTTGTTTAACGATGAATTATTGTGTAGGACTGCTCTACGAACTATATGGTTTGCGGATATATTTTATGTAGGATTTCATGTTGAAGCACTTTCCTTGTCAGTTTTATACAAACCTTGTTCCTTGTTTCTTTTTCGTTTATTGGTACGAGTATATACCAAACAACTTTTAAACTATATACCAAATCATAAGCGAGGCTTGGCAAATTTGTTGAGGATATCTAGCTTCAACTGGTGAATCAGAAGAAGATTTTGATTCCATCAAGATATCAAAGGCGTTTAAGAGGGTTCGGTACCAATCTGGTACCATTCTCAACCCTAGGGTGAGGCATTTCTTTGTGGTGTCATGGTTTGTGAGGTCTTTTATCTTTAGTATCTATTTTGATCAATGAGGGTTTCGGTTTTTACTTTTTGGTTGTTTTTTTCATTTGACGCTCTCGATAATAGGTATTGGTTACGTGGGTGGATATGTTTTAATTCTATTTGATTCTTAAATTGGTAGTCAATTTTGGCAGGAGGCCGGCAAAGGAATAAAATACAAAATGTGGAAAATAGATGTTGTTTGTTTCCTTGACTTGCTAGTCTACGCTACCATTTTAATTTCTCGATTAGTGAATTATGATTAATTAAAAATTAATGTTGAAGTTCTATTAAAATGGGATGAATATGAAATTCCTTAAGGTCAAAAAGGATAAGTTTTGAGTTTGAAGTTTTATTACTTTGGCCACTAAAGTAATATGTTATTTTATCTTTATGATAAAGTATTGGGTACAAATTCTAGATTACGATCTGATCCTATGAAATTCTTTAATCACTATATTCTACGTTAAACTTATCCTTAGAAAGTAATTATCTTTTCTTAAAGGAATTAGAAGGAGATTAATTAGTTGCGAGTTTTTCTTAAATGTCAAATATTTATCATTGTATACAAGTTAACTAATTGACATATAAAAGTTACAAATTTACACCATTTCATCGTATCTTTACTCTATATAAAACATTTGAGACTTTCTAATGATGAAACTATTAAAAAATTTAGCTTACACACTTACTAAATATAACAAGATTTTGAAATTATTAAAATATCAAGAATTTGTAAGATACATTTCAACATTGCTAGGAATTTAATCGTGCTAAAAACTGATCATTTTGTGACGTGAATTAACTTTTAAGTTGTAATAGTAGCACAATAATGTTCGGAAATCAAACGGCTAAAAGTCCAGAATTAAATATCCAATATTTTGTCATACAAAGTACAAACGTTTAACAAATCATTTACTTATAGCCACTGTAAAAACATAAACACAAAATACTTCAAAGTATCAAACCTCTCATCTCTAGTCTCTCTCACAAAACTGTCGATCACCGTCGCCAAAACCACAATCAACGTTAACCACACATGTTTCTTGTGGAAAACTAGTATTGGGGTTGAATAGTTTTTATTCTAATCTTCTATGCCACAATGTTGAGTTTTCGTCCATAGTGGCAAGGCAAAGTTTATCTTGTGGCTTATTTCCTATTTCATCACGTATAAACCATTTTTCCTCATTCCTCTACTTATGGTTTTTTCATCCTTAGTTATCTCACTGTCATGCTCCAAGAACATTACCTTAAACTTAGTTATCTCATCGTAACTTTTTCTCTCTCTAAGTGGCGAAATATGGAGAAACTGACTAAACTTCAATTGCGTCCATTAAAAGCTAGTAGGCCAGTCTTCAAAGAAACAAGATTGTACAGCATTATCAACTGCAGAAGCCGAATATATGTCTCTATTCACGTGTTGTGCCCAAGTTCTATGGATGAGGATATAACTCACAGATTATGGCTTTACTTTCGATAGAATACATATGTATTGAAAGTGCCATAGCCGTCTCGTGCAATCCAGTACAACACTCGAAGACCAAGCAGAGTTCGATATCACTTCATCAAAGAGCACGTAGAAGAGGGTACTGTTGAATTATTTTTCGTAAAGACGGATTACCAACTCACCAATCTATTCACTAAAGCCCTTCCTAAAGCCTAACTCCTGATGAGTTAGAACGTCTTCTCGAATCTTCTTGAAAAAATCTTTCAAAAAGCTTTGCTGTAAACATTTTTGAAAAATCAAATACAAAATTTAAAAAACCGAAAAACAAAATACAAAAATAAAAAATTTCAAAGATCCAAAAAAATTAGAAAATTTACAAAAATACAAAAACAATATAAAACCAAAAAATCCAAAAATATTCTTCTCACGATATGTCTTTCGTATAATCGATATTCTGTACGTTTCTTGAAATGTAATTCAACAATGATACGGACATGTACAGATGCTTGAGCGAGAGTTCTTATTTTCATTAAATAATGTTTTCTCTAAAACATCTTGTTTCTCAAAAAATTTCTTTCAAAAATTGGCTTTCGTATACTTCAATACGAAACCCGAACTGAAAACAATGACTTACAGTTAAATGACAAACTTTTTCAGTAAAGCAAAATTAAAGTGTTTAGTTTTTTTATTAAGTCCTGTTAAATTAAAGTGTCTGTCTCGATATATGTTGTATGTCTGTAGATGAATAAATAGTTGTTTGTTTTGTGTGCTGAATAAAGTGTCTGAATTAGAAAAAATTATTGTTGTACCATTTTATTTGAAATAAGTGTTGAATTAGAGGTTAAGAAGTATGATGGTAAATATGTAAAAAGTATGATAAAAGTGATGACTTAATATAGAGACCCTCACTCCCATGACTTTTTCTAGAAGGTCATCCGATAAATTAAGCACCAAACAAACACTCAATTAATGACTTAACAAATTTACTTATTTATGAATTAAGACTCTTTAAGTCATTATCAAACACTACCCCGTATTTTCAAACCCCAGTGACCTGAACATCTTCTTTCGGTTCTTACACTTCGAACCACATCATCGCTAAAGTGAAAACCCTTCGGCTACAAAGAATTTTAAAGATGTTATGCTAACTTGTTACTCAAAGACTACTTATAATATATAGGATTTTATGTTTTAATCTAATCAGATACCATTCGGTAATAAATTGACCCGGCAGTTATATATATATATATATATATATATATATATATATATATATATATATATATATATATATATATATATATATATATATATATATATATATATATATATAT
>LBNU01009483.1:52432-67927 GCA_014162995.1 Artemisia annua
AAAAAAAAACATTTACAAAAACATTTACAAAAAAAACATTTGCATCATCATATATTGCAAAAACCATACACGTGCCATTTGCAAAAACCATTTTACAAAAACATGCAACGTGGCAAGTAAAATGGAATATGTATATATACCAACATTTACAAGTTTCAAGCCAAGTTCCATAGCATAGGCAGATTTATCACGGTTTCTTTTACAAGTTTCAAGCCAAGTTCCACAACAAGTTTCAGCTTTTGTTCATGGTTTCTTTTGACAAGAAAGAAAGAAAAAAAAAGGGAAGAAACTGTCAGTTAAAATAGAGTAATTTGCATGATTTCTATTCGGTCGGTGTAGCAACCGAAATGAGTTTTTGAGACCGGCGACCGAATGTGCCACAGCCGTGTCGACCGAATTCGAATTCGGTCGTTACTCCCTCGACCGAATCGTTTTCCGTCCCACTGTGGGGAGCCTAAGTGGTTCACTCATGTTATACTAACTAGACATAAATATGGTATCCAACAACACCTAAACCTTCCACTCCTGCAGTTCCCACATGTGGCGCCTCGTGCCGGAGCCAGAACTACAAGTTACTCCTGCACTTCATTAATTAAAACTAGACAAGACTTGTAACACAAAATTTTTACATCTAAACCTTTCACCCCTAGGAACCACTCTAATTCAGGCGGTCAGCTCATGGCGGCGCTCGCCTTGAGATGCAATGCAGTGAAGGTCTTTGCATGTAAGGGAAGAGATCCTTTCCAGTTTTACTCGAAAGTTTACCATACTCTTTCTTATTAATTAGTTGCAAACACCTAATTATTTTGCAGTCAAAGCAAATGCAAAGTAAAGATATATATCTAGAATCTAAGTGTTGACTACAGAAAACAAATCCTATTAATTAGATGCAAACACGTAACTATTTTGCAGTCAAAGCACACTTATATAATGCAAAGTAAAGATATTTAGAATCGAAGTGTTGACTACAGAAAACAAATCCTTTCCCCTTAAGTCACTCTTTTTCCCTAAGAATTTAATTGGTTGTTGGTGACTAATGAACGTGCAACATATTTTGATTACTAGATAGAAATATCGTGAAATTCACGGGATTTTAAAGAGGCATGGCACTGATAGATGCTGGTAGTTAAATTGTAATATTGTGATTTGCACATGCATATAAGCAAAAGACAATGTGGAAGTATCAAATGATCTAAAGACAAACATAGCAAATTTAGATGTTTTTTGTGTTTTAAAATTCAACTAACCTTCATTGTGGCAATCGAAAAAGCATGAATTGTGTAACTTGTCTTTGTCTCGGTATTTACTATTTAACGTACCAACTAAATTTAATGAATGAAGTTCTTGAAAAGAAACAAATGACATTCAATCAGTAATTTAGAAACCATATAAATAAATAAGTTTGAGTAAGAAATAAAAGAGTATATATATTAGAAAGTTCGGAGCAGTTTGTTACCTAAAAGCACAATTTTTGTAGACAACATGTGTAATCCTATTCGTGAGCTTGTCATCTTCGTTACAAATGACAATCTTCAACTCTTCTACTCGATCTTATCCGACCAAAACATATTGTGTAAGGTAAGGTAACATTAAAAAAAGATTGAATTATAGTTACAAAATGTGAGGACATTCCTAAATAATTGAGTTCACTTTATTTTTTATGTTTAACGAAAAATGAGAAAACTAGTTTAAATGTTAAGGGAGTTTTTAAATAAAACTAGCTCAATATTTTAAAAAAACTTTATGAGGGTGACTTTAAAAAGTATGTTGTATCATGTATAAAATATATAGATAGATACATTAAATCTTTTATATAATAAAACAAAACGCCAAGTAGAACTTTAAAAAAATTATTTCCTTATTAGGTAATATTTTAATTATTATTTTTTAATTTTAAATTTATACATTCGTTTTGTTGATATATTACATAAGTAGAAGATAAATACAAAAAATATAGATAAGATGCAACTTACAATAAGATAAAACTTTTTAAATAATTATCTTTAATTATAAAAAAAAACTATAATTAAAACTCATAAATCAAACAAAACAAAGATTAAATTATTTGTTTTTAAATAAATAAAAATATATCATTTAAAAAACTTTAAAAAAAATTCGCGCGTGCGCGGGCATTATAACTAGTATAATAAATGTCTTTTCTCACACATACATGTACTACTTGTCATTGATGGACTTAAGAATTTTTAGTGCGTGTAGGACAAAGTAATTATATCTTTGGAACGCGAGTCCGAGAACACCTAAAATCCCGGGTAACGTGATATTAAAAACAACATTCTAAAACACTTTTCCACTTTGCGTGCTATAACTCATTGTTGTTCTTAAACATGTGAATATCCAATTGTATTACAATGGAACAAATAAATTAACATAGTTGTGAATAAAATGATGATAAGGCTCTAAATGTGGGTGTTCACAATTTTATGCATTGTAAGTTTTAGCGAAGCTAGATAAGTAAATATACTCTTATAATTGTTAACTTAACCAAGTGCTTTAAAAATCAATTAATAATATCATAAGTTTACCAGAGGGCTTTGGCTTAGTTGGTACCCATCTTCGAAAAACCTATAAGCTCACTGGAGTGATTTTGTGGATAAAAGGTTATGGGTTCGAGTCTCACGCCACGAGTATTGCCGAAGCTATTCTTTGTGGGGGTGGATAATGGCTGATGCCAAAAGACATATGAGATTAGGGTGTCCCCGTCAATCTATACTTTTTAGAAAAATATGATAAGTTTGACTTTGAGAAATTTAAAGCATTAGCCATATATTACTCATTAGAGTAACTAGTACCACCTTGGGCTCATATATACTTCTTCCTTTCTATAGTTTGGGCTTATTTCGAATTAGGCCTTCTTCCTTTCTTTAATTGTGGGTGTATAGGTTTGACTTTCTGGGTAGCACAAACCATAAAGGAAACCTGCAAATCCATACTTCACCGTCAGCTGAAGGCTCATCAAACTTAAGATAAAAACCAAAATGCTTAGAAGAAGAAATATTGTTGTTTTGTTATTCAGTGGATTATTAGCATGGGCATATCAAAACTTATACCCTCCACCACCTTTGCTTTGTGGTTCACCTGGTGGCCCTCCTGTGACTGGACCTCGTGTTGTCCTTAGAGATGGTAGACATCTTGCTTATAATGAATATGGAGTTTCTAGGGATGTAGCTAAGTATAAGATTGTTTTTGTTCATGGTTTTAGTTCTTGTCGGTTTGACGAATCTGTTTATCATCCTGTAAGTATCACCGATAACTCTTAACTTTTTATATTTGGTTAGTTCTTGTGTTTTGATAAATAGAGGTGTGTTTAGACTAGCTTATTTTTTGGTTTATGGGCTTATTTGAATTTGATCAAGTTTAAACACATACTTTTTTTTTGGCTGTCAGCTTATTACGTACTTATTTAAGTCCACTAACTCAACGGGCTTATTTGAACTTGAGAAAGTTTAAAAACTCACTTTTCTGGCTGGCTTATGAACTTATTAATTTGCGCTTACGGCTTATTTAAGTCCATTAGCTTAACAAGCTTATTTGAATTGAGAAAGTTTATAAATTCATTGTTTTGGCTGGCTTACGAACTTATGATCAGTTAGAGCTTATGACTTATTTAAGTTCATTAGCTCAACTTGATAAGGTTGAAAACAGTGCGCTTATGAGATTTTCCAAATTCAAATAAACCTATGAGCCATCAAAATAAGCTAATCCAAACTCCACTGAAATGGTTTATCTAAACTGTTTATTTGATGTAATGTGAAGGAAATTAGCTGTTTTATCTTATTAGAGGGTGTTTTGGAAAAAAGTGTGGATTGCTTTTCTTTTATTGTTTATTAAGTTACTTATGAAGCTGATAAGCACTTGTGAGTTGTGAGCTTTTATATAAAGTTAACTTTATGCTTATTTTAGTGCAGAAATGCGTTTGAAAGTAAGTTGGTGGGACAAGTACATTGGAATAAGCAGTCTCAAATGCAATGAATAAGTTGTATTGGGATAAGCAGTGTTAAGTTGTTTTTCTAAATTGCTTCATTCAAAAGGCAAAAGGACTTTGAGATTGCTTATTTTAGGAGTTCTTTTCATTACTAGAGTTTAAATGAAACTTTTAAGTTGTTATTGTAAAGTAATAAGCCCTTAAAACTCAGTTGTTTGGTATGGGCTTATTTTTTAAACACGTCTACAAAATTATTCTGAAACCATGGGTACATTAATTAAATTATGATTTGTGAACATTTGTAAATTTTGTAGGAATTGTTTGAGGAACTTAAGATATACATGGTGACATTCGATCGGCCAGGTTACGGAGAAAGTGACCCAGACCCGAAACGAACGGTTAAAAGTTTAGCATTGGATATGGAAGATTTAGCTGATAAATTGGAACTTGGTTCAAAATTTTATGTGATTGCATACTCCATGGGTCAACAAGGTGGTTGGGGCAGCCTCAAGTACATCCCACATAGGTATGATTGGTTGCTTTTACTATAATTCCTATTTGACACGTCATTTTGTGGCTCATTTTGTGAAACTCTTTACGTGGTTGTTGCATTTTCCTTGTTTCCTAGTGCATTATTGTATTTTGGTGTACCTGCCAAGAATAAAGTTGTGTTATCATGAGAGATTTAGGTGTACCATACCTACTTGACCCACATAAGTCACTGTCATTGGTTCATATGGGTGGCAAAGATCATGATGTCAAATTATTCCATCAATTTTTATATGTGATTCACTGGTGAGTAAGGGTGAGCATCGGTCTAGAACCGGACCGGACCGGACCGACAAGACCGAAGACCGAATTAGGGCAAAAACCCGGACTGAGACCGAGACCGAATGTGGTCGGTCCGGTCCGGTCCGGTTCAGTACGGTCGGGTCTTCGGTCGGTCCGGTCCAATTAGGCAAGATATTGGCAAGCTTTTACGGTTTTTTGGTCTGTCCGGACCGGACCGGACCGACCGGACCGACTGGACCGAGGACCGAATTAGCCAAAAAGCCTAGACCGAGGACCGGACCGAATGTGGTCGGTCCGGTCTAGTCGGTTTTGTCGGTCGGTCCGGTCCATCCGGTCCGTTTGCTCACCCCTACTGGTGAGTTGTACACTAGGACCATACAAACCTTTAATGCACTTTGATAAAGTGTGCTAGTCCATTTGGATACCACTAAAATTGCAATTCACGTGTATTGTATAAAGCTCATAAACACTTAAACGACACAAACATTTAATAGTTATAATGATATAGATTCGATGATAGTATTAAAGATTTTGGGTAAGTTGTGTAGATGGGCCGAGCCTTTTAACACGGGAGGTGATTTGTACACCATTTTTTTTAGCCATCCACCACTAAATCATGCATAGCAGTGTTGTACTGTGTGCATCACTGGTGTAATTTAGTGGTGGATGACTAAAAAAAATGGTGTACAAACACCATCATTGAATGGTATATAGATCTTTTTTTTTTTTTTTTTTCCTGGCACATGTAGATAAGAATCATGATACAAGTTTGTAGCAGTTAGTATCCAATTTATATAAGTCATGAATTAGCAGTTTTTGGTAATATATAGTACAACTCGAGGGTCATTTTTTAGTTTACATATACAAAATCGAATAGCTTAGATTATGCCATACAGATATAGAGTTAAACGTGTAAGATTAAAGGCTTAACTGAAAATGAAATATGCGTAAAGGTTTAGAAGTAGCAACTTCAAGTTTTTTGAACTTTCTAAATTTTGTTTTAGTATAGTACTCCGTAATATAATTAAGCAAAAACAAAAAAATTGTTTGTGGGTCACCAGGCAATATGTATAACTGTTTCATGTGAAATGTAGCAAGTCCTAAAATCTATATATTGATCTATAAAGTTTTTAGGAGTTAAATGGTTTATGGGATCTGTTTTTCTCTAATAGGTTAGCAGGAGTGGCATTGTTAGCTCCAGTTGTGAACTACTGGTGGTCTAGTTTTCCATCTAACCTAATGATAGAGGCTTACAAGTTACAACCTCGTCAAGACCAATGGGCAGTCGGGGTGGCACATTATGCGCCATGGCTGGTTTATTGGTGGAATACTCAGAAGTGGTTCCCTTGCTCTAGCGTTATAGCCGGGAAGCCTAATTTCTCACCTTCTGATTTGGAACTCTTGGCCAAACGTCGTGCTGAAGGGGGACCAACACCGATCCCAACGCGAAAGGTAAAACAAATTACTTAGATACTTTTGTTATGTTTAGAAGTAGCAGTATCACCCTGTTACCTAATTTGTGTTGGCTGTACTTGGTTCATTTACCTTTAACATGTTACATGTCAAATAGATAAAAATTTAAAACATGGTTAATTAGAACTGCTCAAATAGGTTGAAAGAGACCCTAAACTATTTATAGTGCCTACAGACTTTAAAACACGTTATAGGAAAAGACTGATTAACATTTGAAAGGATAACATATAAGAAGTACACCTCTAGTAACGATAAGCGAACGAAACTACAGCTATTTTTATGCATGGGAGATAAAATTATATATTGCCCTCGGACAGGCGTACGTAAGGCAACAAGGATTAGCCGAGTCCATTCTTAGAGACATGAAAGTCGGGTTTGGAAAATGGGAGTTCGATCCAATGGAGATAGATAACCCTTTCCCAACCAATGAGGGCAGTGTTCATTTATGGCATGGCGAAGAAGATGGGCTTGTACCTGTGCTTTTACAAAGATATATAGCGAAAAAGCTATCATGGATTCACTACCATGAGCTACCTGGTGTTGGTCATTTCGTACCAAGTTATGATGGTAAGAAAGAAACCATTTTGAAGTCACTTCTGCTGGGAGAATACTGATGCTTTAGCTGTTTTATACATGACTTACTACTATGCCTTTTTTCTAGCAAACCGCTGCATTATTGTTTTTGGGCAATGGTAGCATTTCAATCTTACATGTAGCATTTCTTGGTACGAACAGAAACTTATGTGTAGATTCTGCTTGATATTATAATATCAATTGATGTATTTTATCTCAAGTACAACTTTATGTATTCGACCGGAAAAACCTAACCATTTAATTTGAGATATTTCCATGGTATGAATATACTACGTAGTTTCTTAAGCATATTTAAGACATTGATTATTCATAAATCACAAAAAGTAAAGACATTTAGCGTCTAAGAAGTATGATGAACTACAGAACTAGCTAGATGAATAAGGTCCTATTGTCAGATCAGGATGGACCTCCCCAACTTGAATTTACATTTGCATAAAAGTTTCATGTTTACATCATATAACATAATCTGTGAACTGTACACTAAATGGAATATTGACCTTAGTATTTACTTGTCGCAAACTAGATATAACATAAAAGTAATGTCTTACTTAGCGATTTTACCACGTAACTTCTCAATCCTCTTTATTTTTCTCTGGCGGCGCAGCATATCCCACCATTGCATTTTCTTTCCCACTTTTCCACCACCATTTTTCCCACTTTTACGGCTCGGGATTTTTGTTAACACACTTTTAGATTTCTTGGACTTCTTGGCATGACTAGCGTGTTTTATCAATCCACCCACCCCACCCACAAGTGTCTTTAAGTGACCTTTCTGTTTTTTATCTTCTAATTTGTGAACAACAATCGCTTTTGAATGAACCTTGTTGACCGCTTGTTCTGCGTAAGCCTCATCTTTTCGCTTCTTATGACCAAAGGCCTTTCCCGCCTTTTGCCATATAGATTTTTTGTGATGGTCTTTATTATCAGAATGGTGATGATGTTCTTTATCATGGTGATGATGTTCTTTATTATCAGGATGCTTGTGATTGTCTTGATCATCAGGATGCTTGTGATGGTCTTTATCATCAGAATGGTGGTGGTGGTCTTTATCATCAGGATGCTTGTGATGGTCCTTATCGACAGGATCTTGTTGATGATCTTCGTCAATAGGGTGGTGGTGATGGTGATGATGGTGGTGGTGATGCTGATGGAAGATTATTGCTAGCTTGTCTTTAAGTTTCGCTAACCGCCCAACTTGTTTTATCTTCGGTTCTTTTTTAGTTTCACTTTTGTGATTCTTCGTAGGAACCTTCTTCCTTGACTTTGACCCTGAAGATTCACTTGAACTACTCATCTTCGGTTCATTTTTGGCATCTTTTTTGTGATCCTTTGTAGGAATCGTTGCTTCACTTGTACCATGTTTATGACCCGTTATAGGAACTATCTCCAATGCTTTCGGCTTCGAATTTGACTCTGCCCCTGAAGATTCACTTGAACTACTTTTCGGTTCTTTTTTATTACCACCTTTGTGAACCTTTGTAGGAATTATCTCCTTTGATTTCGCCTTCGACTTTGACTTTGACTCTGACCCTGAAGATTCACTCGAGCTTCTTTTCGGTTCTTTTCTATTACCGCCTTTGTGACCCTTTGTAGGAAGTGTCTCCTTTGACTTTGGTTTCGACTTTGACTCTGATCCCGAAGACTCGCTTGAACTACTTTTCGGTGCTTTTTTATTACCATGTTTCTGACCCTTTGCAAGAACCGTCTTCCATGACTTTGACTTTGTTTTTGATTTTGACCCTGAAGTTTCACTTGAACTACTCATGCTCAGTTCTTTCTTAATACCACTTTTTTGACTTTTCTTAGGAACCGTCTTCCTTAACTTTGGCTCTGATTCTGAAGAATCAGTTGAGCTACTCATGTCAGGACTATGATCCTGACTTGAAAGTGAGTACATCACACTCTCGCTCTCTTCATCGTCCCCACTTCCGCTTGACCCCGAGTACACCTCACCTAAAGATCCTTCACTGTCGCTACTACTTGTAGAATCTTGCTGACTTTCACTTTGACTTTGACTTTCACTTTGACTAATTGTATCAGAGATTGAGCTAGAAATCGGACTATCTGAAAGCGACTGACTTGATGGAGAAACCATACTTATTGGTTTAACTATCTCATGTTTCCCATGAATTCCTTTGTAATGATTCATCTGATCTTTATACATTTTACCAGCTCTCTTTTCCCTTTTGAATTCAGCTTCTTGATACTCATAGTCATGTCTACCGTGAGCGGTCGTTCTATCACTTGGATTTAACCATTCCATTATCTCTGTACCCATTACCTCCTTTTTATCCATGTGTTTTTGATCCATCTGTTCTCTATATAAAGGACGATTCGTATTCGAATTTGAAGTAGTCACACCACTATGAAAATAATCATAAGTTTCCTCTGGCATATAATTATGCTGGTTTCTTAGACCAACATTTTCATCTACTTGACTTGTTTGACTACCAGGCGACATTGTATAGACTGTCCTTGTATCGAATGGTTGACTTTGAAGGGTCAACTCATTAGCAGGATTCCAAGTCCTTCTACCCGTTCTGCTATTAGTCGGGTCACTTCTCCCAACAACAAAGCTTCCAGTTTCACCCATTACTGTTGGACCCATTTGACTGGGTTGACTTTCAAAATCAAAATCAACAAGATTTACGCGTTTAACTGCTACTTGCAAAGAGGAAATGCGCGATTCTATTTGAAGGATCTTAGTAGAAGCTTCTCTAGATATCTGATCCTCTTCGTCTGTTAGATTAATCAAAGCTAGAGATTTAACATAGTCGAATGTTAATGCCGAATCTTCAACTCTGCTAGGGTCATTTTGAACTTCCCAACTTCTTTTGCGATTCTGTTGTTGGCTTATGTTATTCAAAGTCAACACATTTCTATCCTGAATACTCATTTCCTTAGTCAACTGTTTGACCTTTGGTTTCTGGCATACCCTGCACCGTTTCAGTCTAACATTGTATTCACTATTTGAGATACTATTTGTCTGCCCTGGAAAAACCATCTGATTCGTGGGATCACTGAAGATCGATTCACCGGTTAAATAGTCAACTTGCTGCAGACTCGGAAAATCAGTTGGTGCATTGCTTGGAGAAAAAGGTTGTGGATTTAGTCCATCACTTGATTGCTCTTGTGGCATTGACCACGGGTTATAAGATGTTATATATTGGGTACCTAGCATCTGATAGAACGTTTATGATTCTAGTTAATAATTAAATGCAAATGCAGAGAAGTATCACATAAAAAAATGATACAAAAAAGATTGCATACCTTTGCATGAGCCTCGAAAGCTTTATCGGCAGCAACATTTAGTAAATTTAGTAGTTGTTGTCTTGCATTCTTGTCCAGCTGTTTCAGAAGAAACATAACGCCATTGATTAGGATGTGAAAATACCCTTGTTTTTCATAAGTTGTTTTGTACAATATAAGGAAAATATAGATTGCGTTCAAATCAGCTTTTTCCTATCAAATTCTCCATAAAATAGAAAATTTTCATTTTCTAATTTAACAAGAGAAATTACAAATGTTTTCGGATCATTACTGTAAAATATTGATGGTGATTATCGTTATCTATAAAACTCAAAACCATAGTAATATAATAAGTATCAATTTTTTTATGTCTTGATAGCATGAGTAGTAAGTTTATTACTACTGTATAAACTTTTATCACCTTTAGAATATGATTAAGGGCTATCTATTTGTTCTTAATATGGTTATTTTGATATGTTATATTGGTCTTGACTTTATTTATCTCATACCAATTTATCATAATTTCTATTTTATTTGGTTCGGTCAGATGGCTAGTTACAAATTTACATAAATCCTTGCGTTCTTGTGTGCCTGCTTGCCTATTTGTTTCGCGTTACTATCATCCCGTTTGGCCTAACACTTTCAATATGTAGTTTTGTTACAAAAAAACATGTGTCATGTGTGATGCAGTGGTCAAATTTCCGTAACAAGCCTTTAGAATCAATATCAATATTGGATTAATAGAAACATTAGTATTTAAATAGGAACAGATCAAATATTAAATTTGTAGTAGAATTTAAAGATAAATAGACTCTTACGGTTTCAAAGCTTGCATCTTCTACATATTGTTTGTCGTTTATCAGAATGCCATATAATCTTCTGCAAGGCGATAAATTCTGATTGTAGTTCTTCCGGATCATATGGTCACTAAAACTCTGCAAAAAACAGGATGGAAATTCCATGATTAAAAATTCCATCGTTTTATTGTTATGACTTTCTAGAGGGTGTTTGGAGATTGGCTTATTAACAAACATATATTTCGGCTAAACTGCCTATTTAGCATATTTTACAACTAATAGAAGGTATAGCATTATAAAAAAGCTTTTTCCAATAAGCAATCCAAACTACTATCCCTGGGGCTAAAAAGTACAAACAATTTGGTTTTGCACATTAAGTACTTGACATGTTCAAATTTTTGTCAGTCTGGATTTCATTGATTAAAAAAAAAAAAAAAAAAAAAAAAGAAAAAAAAAAAAAAAAAAAACTNGCGAAGAATAAATAGGTTTTTTCTTCTTCTGTTATATAACTTAAAAACTGCCGCCATTTTCTTATTGAAGAAAAAAAAAAAGTTTCAGTTGGACCCCTTAACTATTATGTAACTTCAATGGTGGGCCAAGAAACATTACGTAATGATAAACATACACAAATTCAATCAATAGTATTGTAAAAAACAAGAAATAAATATGAAAGGGGGAGACGGTTACAGTACCAAATAAATATTCTTCACACATCATAATTAAAGTTAACAAGAATCTGATTGTTTTGGCTCAAGATTTGTTGATATAGATTTGGAGTAAAACTAGAAAAGTGACATGTGCACACGGGTTTTAGACATGAATTAAATTTAGTATAGTTATTTTTATCCATGTTTTGTATAACATCATATACATCAATGTTCATATGTGATTTGATTTGCTTAATGTAGTTTATTAAATTTCAACGTATTCGTGACATCTTTTTTTACAGATGCTTATGGATTTGGTTAATTACATTACAGACTAAGGGTTTGTTTGTTAATTTTTTTTTATTAAATCATGTTTAATTAAGAGATGACTTAATGCAGACACCTTTAGTTTTATTGTTTAATATTTTCAGTCATCTTTCTTTATTAAGTCATAAACAAACACTTTTCATATGACTTAATTAATTCAATTTTTTCATATTTAGTTAATTAAGTCATATTCAAACACCACCTAAGCGTGAAAATAGCAACCAGGATGCTTCTTCTACTTTATTTTATTCATTTTCATTTAGTCTTTTAAGATCATGAGCATGTTGATGATCCCTTAGAAACATAACAATGAAAAGCATGTTAAATATATCACCCAAACACAACGATACTCTAACCCCAAAATCTTAAGTTGTTAAAAGACGAATATAAAAGTTGTGTTTAATATAAATGTGCATAGGGACGACCCAAGTACGCTCGATTAAAGATTGCCACAACTTATGTGATCGTTGGCGACAAAAATCTTGCAATTCTGATTCATCGATCACACGACTTGCAGAGAAGTTATACTCTAATTGAAGAGAAGTTTCATGCAACACAAAACTTTAGGAAATATTAAAAGTTTGCATAAGATCGTAAAGTTAAGAAACAAAGACAACAAAATTAAAATGATTATGGGGAATGTCTTATATATCATAAATTAATATGAGGAGATATCAATGCACATGAAAAGTTTGTTAAAACTTCATCAATTACTTTGTGTGTGTCTTTGATATGTGTAATGCTAGTCTCTAACACATTTATTTCTATATTTTCAGCAGGGGTGGAAAATGGTTCATCACTGAGCATTTTTTTTACGGGTGGTACGTGAAAATGGTAATTTTAATTTGGTACTTGATCAAAATGGGTAAGTTTGCTAAACATCAAGACTTGTCGGGCAGTCATGGCAAAAGCACCTTCCTTTAATTCTTGTATAACATATCTCAATAGATCACTTTATATTATCCGTATGACAACAGAATATAGAGCATATAGCAATTAATTATCAGTTTTTTATTTGATATGTATAAGGTAGTATGTAGCTTACATATGTTTTATTGTCTTTTCCCCCTCTGAAACACTAAAAAAACAAGAAATAAAAACTTGAACCATAGTTACAATGAAAAATGGAAGGAACATAGTGGAAATGCTACTGCAAATCAACTTAAAGCTGAACTGTGTAGCTACTTAAAGTCGTTTTTAACAGGAGTAAGTAAGGGCCTATTCGTAAAAAAGGCTTCTATGTTACTTACCATAACTTGGGCAGCAGAGTAAAAACACTCCCTTGTACATGCGGTACTGTGAGGCAAAATCACGACATTATCCAATCCAAACAATTCCTTAGGGACACTTGGTTCGTTTTCAAAAACATCCAATCCAACACCACCAATCTCACCATTAACCAAACACTTAACTAACTCCACCTCATCAATGACGGAACCACGTGCCACATTCACAATGACCCCATTTTTTCCTAATGCGTGGATAACTCTTTTATTGATAATGTGATGTGTGTTGTTGGTTAATGAACAACAGAGAACGAGCGCATCAGAATTGGAAGCGAGTTGGTGGACATTTGGGTAGAAAGTGAAAGGGATGGAGTGTTTTTGTTGCCTTGAGGTGTATGAGATTATGCAACCCATGGCCTCTAGTCTTGTGGCAACTCTTGACCCTATGTTTCCAAGCCCAACAATCCCAACTTTTTTGCCTCCCAACTGAAAACCGAAACATCAACGAAAGTGATCAAATGAGTAGAAAGCTAGTATTCATTTGGCCTCAAGTCTTATTGTTATATGTATATAAATCCATTCGGCTTACAACTAACATGCATATAAACTATTTAAGTCAAACTAACAGGATAATCTGATAAGCAGAATGAGCCAAACATGGAACAAATTATTTACAATCCAAGCATCCCAAATTGTTTAACGTGAAGGAAGATATACTGACCTTAGAACCAAGAGTATACACCTCTGTCATCGGCCAACGTCCACCACGAACAAACCTATCACCAGCACTAATCCTCCTCATAACATCAATCAACAGTCCTACGGCTCCATCAGCCACATCATCAGAAAACAAATCTCCCGTATTAGTAACTCTAATTCCACGCCTGCGACACTCAGCCATATCAATATGGTTCACTCCAGCGGTGGACGTGACAACAAGTTCAAGAGACGGCAGGTCAGCTAGAACTTCAGCGGTGATTGGACTCCAACCGGAGCATATAACAACTTTAACTGACTGCGCATAAGTGTGCATGAAGTCGTGTGTTGGTAATGATGATTCGTATGCTTTGAGTATTTCAAACTTTTTCGATATGTATTCTTCATGGGCCTGAAAGACAGGTGACGGACGGATGACTAGTACTTGTTGGAGATCCAACTGATGCTGTTCTTGATCCATTAAGTTAAGGAACTAAATTTGGGACAGGTTTTCTTAAAGTAATACGGAGTAACACATTATGTAATATACTTTATATCACACCGTGAAAACTGGATCGAATATTGTCCAAAATATAATAAACTTGCATAGCACTAATCAGCCATTAAAGAAATCCAATAATTAATAATAACACATAATCCAACTACCCTCAGTTTGTTCCAATTTGTCATGGTCTTTTTTTATGGATTTAACCATTAAGAAATAAGACCATTAAGAAATGACAAATGGTGCAACACGGGTTAGTTTCTTATATATACTTTCGCTTAATCGTCAATGGATATCACTAAAGTAAATTTTCTATAGGTTTACACACTTTTTTTTTTTATTTTTTATTTTGTTTTCACAATTTAAAAAGATGCATGACTTTTTATTAGAACGTCATCGTAAATTGCAGTTTACGAAAATTTCGGGCCCAAAAACGTTCTATTTTATGAGTTATTTACATTTTATGTTTTTTCCTAGTTTGTTGGCTTTGTTTGTGGGCTAGTGCTCGGTCCGTTTGTCTTTTAGGACCATTTTAAGTTTCTAAGGTCTATTTAATAATTGTATTGCGATCCTGGCGGATCAGTTCCGTAATATATGAAATTTCAATTTTCTCTTATTTCTCAATTGAGTAGAAATTCTTTTGATTATCGGTATTCGTTGAATCAACGATAATTTGAAGAATTGTGTATGGTTTTTGTATGAGTCAGAAGGTTTATTTTGTGTTTCTCTTTTTAGTCTACATCACTCTATTTGGAGATGTTTATCTACATGTTTGTAAAGTCTATTGTTTATAGAATATGTAGATGTGTAGTTGTGTTATGTTAAAAAACGTATCGAGCGACCATTTATCTAAATTGAAACGTAAGTATTTAAATAAAATGTGTTTTGTGTAATTTAGACTTTTTCTAGTTACATGTAAATAAAAGTGCAAGTGAACTTGCTAAGAAAGAAAGTATACAAGAGATTTGTCAAAAGATTGAAGTCACTTGTAAAAATAAATTGTATAGATACTTCGTGTAAATAGCTTACTACCTCCGTCCCATAATTATTGTCCAGTATTGACTTTTCAGTCTTTAATTTGCAACTTTGACCTTAAATATGTTTATATATGTTATATAATATTTGATGAAAATTATACCAATGAAAATATATTTAAAACTCAATCCATTCATACATTTTTCATCAAGTAATATATAACACAAAGCAAAATGTTTAAGGTCAAAGTTGAAGACTAAAGACTTTAAAA
>LBNU01009483.1:70291-81892 GCA_014162995.1 Artemisia annua
TGAAGTCGAGCAGGTCGAGCAATGAAAAATTGGGAAGAGGGGCCAAATCAGAATTAACAAATATGAAATCAGCACTTATTACCACAACTTATACAAAACTAATACAAATAATTTCAAAAGATATAACATCAGAACATGATCAAGACATATTTCCATTCTGCCACAACGAAATAAAACACAATTTATACCACTTATAATCATACACAGCTAATAAGAGCTCAAAACGACGTCATACAACAAACATATATCCACGAATCCCTTATCTTTTTTACAGCAATAATAGTGGTTGCTAAGCCGAGAATATATCGCACTTAACCATCCTACTATTTTACGAAGTAAAAATAAATAAAAATAAAATCGAAAAATCATTGCGGCAAAAAAAATGTTGTGGCACTTATGAAATCAGCAGACATGGCCACAACTTATACGCATCACGCAAAATCATATGAGCACAAATTATACAAACTTATCATTTAGACTGCGATATTTGTGGTTGCTAAGCCAAGAAAATCTCGGACTCAACCATCCAACCATTTTACACAGCCAAAAAGAAAATTAATCGAAAGATTATTACGGCAAAAACAAAATGACCAAAGCTTATACACATTACGCAAAATCATATGACAACAAATTATACAAATTGCATATAATCAGCACTTATGGCCACACATCAAACTTTAAAATATGTCACAAAGCTTCAACAAATAGAAACACATATCTAGAGTGAAATAATACACAACTTGTAGCACATCATATAAAATCAACACTTATAAGCACATACCATACTTATAACAAAGCTTAAACAAACCGAAACATATCCATAAATCCACTAATATCATACAAACTAAAATTAGACACCGAAATACTATATGTCAACCAATTAGATGGAAATGTGACGTTCGTCGCGATTGTTAAACCACCGAAACCACTAAACATTCACCACTCCTTCAAATCTTACCCAACTTAATGAGACCGTTGGTTTGTCTATATTTAGAGAGGAAGATGATTGTTGCTTGCGTTTTGATACTATGTGGAAGGGAGAGAAAATTAGGGTTTAGACACATAGCTCTCGAAGGAGACACATATATTGGCTGATTTATTCATCCTAACGACTCAGTTGCCTAGTTTATAACAAAAAAGGGCCAAGAAAAAAACATGATGATCCAACTACAACCGAAAAAATAAAAATGGCCCAACATATCATCAAACGACACGGCCAAAACAACAAAACGACATACCAAATTACAAAATGAAGTCGTTGTTTGTTTCCCACTCAAAATGGCATCGTCCACAAGGCTAATGTATAATAATTTAATATTTTAATTTCACTATTGCGACAATAGGGCTACATTTTACAACAATTAAAAATTATTTATAGTATAATAATACTATTGTCACTTGTTGCAGCGGGAAAGATGTACTCGATACATAAGTTTTTTTTAACGGCAATTATATTGAGAAAAATACTAGCAAAGGAGCTAGGAGGTTACAATGTTACAATGTAAGCATTTTTAAGCCTTTCTATCCAACTAAATGAAGCCTAACATCTTTTTCTACACAATTAAAAAGAGCGGAAATGATATCCTCAAAGAGAGACGCCTTGGATTGAAGCTTTGAACCGAAAATACTCTTATTACGAAAGTTCCAAATAGTCCACCAAGTAGTGTAGGAAACTCCTTCGATTAACGATTTGTGTTTGGAGGAAAGACGAAGGTTCAATAGCCACTCTAAACAATCCTCGCACGAAGATAGCTCCATAAAATTAACATCCCACCAATTAGCAATCTTGTGAAAGACCTCTTTGGCTATGTTACAAGCGAAAAAATATGATTAGTCGACTCCACCGCCACACAGCAAGAAGAACATAAAATATAATCAATCTCCATATCTCGTCTAGAAATGACTGTAAAAGTGACTCCACCGCCACACCGCCACTACTTGATACATAAGTTTAGAATTGTATTTGTACAAAATGCCTGTAAAATTTATTTAAATAGTGTTAAGTTAGAGGAAATTTATTTATTATTATTATTATTATTATTATTATTATTATTATTATTATTATTATTATTATTTTATTTTTTTTTCGATTGTGTTTTGCGTGTAAATTTTTTTCTAAATAAAGATTAAACCAAATCTTCTTAATTTTGAAAATTTGTTTACTAATTCTCAAAATTCCAAGTATTCTGATTGGCTTAAACTAAAAAATTTTAAGGGCAATTTATTGATTTCATTATTCATAAATTTCCATTAAAAGATTTCGATTTTTATGCTTTATACGTGATTACGATAAAACTATACACCTTTTAATTTTTTTAAGAATAACATTTTACATATAAATCAATTATAAGACATGCTTTAAATATTGTTTAGCATTGTCTTAATCATTGGCAATATTTCCTCTAAGCTCATTCTTCCACCTATAAATACTTTCAATCGTCTCGGTTATTACTACACCCTACTCATAAAAGAGTATTCGTCATATCTCAAAATGGATCAATGTTTAGCGTTTTTCTTTGCAACTGTTTTGGTCCTTTTCGTTCTTGTGATATCAGGTGCTTAATCAACCTTATTTAGTTTCATTTCAACTTTTTGATTACTACTCAGCCATGCATAATTTCTATTAGTGTTTGCTATATGTACTCTCTTGTTTTCTAAATAAAGGAAAGTCGCAATAACGATGACTACCTGTCACGTGTCAGCATATACAATTATACATGTTTACATTCATGTTCGAGAATTTGAAAAAGTCAATATTTTACGGTTTTGTTCTTGCTAGTGATTTAATAGTTACACAGTTATATACTTATACAAGTGTATAACAATTCGTATTTTATTTTTCACTTTCCTTTATGCCCCTTAGACTAACACATTATGATATTTTTAGACTAATACAAAAATATGAAACTAGAGGGACATAATAAAACAACGGTGGAATTTAGTTTATTTACAGATTTTTAGCCATCATAAGAATCATACATATGCAATTTTAACATTATTTAAGATACTTAGCCGAATAAATATGCATAGCGGTGGCGGTATATAATTTTGGTAAAACTTGGTTGCGTCGATTTCTATGTGTGTTTTATTTTCTAAGAGTGCTTGTGTGTAGCACTGAATAGTTTTAGTTGTGAACTTATAGTTTATGTTTGGCGTAACGTATATATGTATAGGAAAAAATTATTGAAACTCTATATGTTTTTAGATAAAAGTAAACAATATTGTTAAACACTATAACAAAATGATGTTTATAAGAATGTTTGATATAAAAACTATCGATGTATGTTGATGAGTAGAAATATAGCTGATTTAATATATTTTTCCGGCCGGAATACCCTTTAACAAAAAAAAAAAAANATTTAATAGTGAAATAGCCAATGAATATCTATTAAATTGTTAGGAATGAGATTTGTCTGGCTTACACGATAACTGAATTAACTAAACTTTGTTTTAACCATATTTGTTAAATAGATATAGAGACGGCTGCAGCTCAACAGACATTAACATGTGAAAAAGTGAGTAAGACGTATTCGGGACAGTGTGACAACAAGAAGTGTGACCAACAGTGCAAAGGTTGGGAGAAATCAACCCATGGTGCTTGTCATATACGGGAAGGAAAAAACGGATGCTTTTGCTACCATGAATGTACAAAAACATCACCTCCAGGACAAGACAAGTCAAAGCCTCCTTCAGGTGGCGGAGCCGGTGGTGGTGGAGGAGCTGGTGGAGGAGGAGGATCTGGAACTCCAGGAGCTCCAGGTAGTGGAGGAGGATCTGGAGCTCCGGGTAGCGGAGGAGGATCTGGAACTCCAGGTAGTGGCGGAGGATCTGGGGCTCCAGGAGCTCCAGGTAGCGGAGGAGGATCTGGAACTCCAGGAGGTCCGGGTAGCGGAGGAGGATCTAGAACTCCAGGAGCTCCTGGTAGCGGAGGAGGATCTGGAACTCCAGGAGCTCCGGGTAGTGGAGGAGGATCTGGAACTCCAGGTAGTGGCGGAGGATCTGGAACTCCAGGTGGTGGCGGTGGATCTGGTGGTGGTGGTGGAGCTGGTGGTGGTGGTGGTGGAGGAGGAGGGTCATCGCCGCCAGGGGATAAACCGTGTAAACACATTGTTGATTAGCTAACCTAATATAAGATGTAAGCCGAGAAAATATCATAATACTTTACAAATACATACGTTATATGATTATATGAATAAAAGATTACAGAATGTGTCATTCTCTTCCTGTAAAATGAAAATGATTTCTACCGAAGGTATTTAACATTTGCTAACATGAGTAATGTGTAATGTAACACTTGATATTCCTAAAGCACAAGTGCTACCAAAATGTAAAAGTTTTCTCATTTGATATATATAATTGTTAAATTAATTCTGCTAACTAGTTTTGTTGAAGCTGAATGATTTAATCTAATAGTATTAGATTGAAGCTGAATGATTTAATGTAATAGTACTGTATTAGATTAGTAGTTAATGTCCATGTAAATCAAAAAAACTATGTTTGTCGAGGGTTAAAAGGACTTGAAACAATGCGAACATGGTCTGTCACATGACAAAGTTTTCAATTTTCTAACCTAGCAGGCTGTCACAATTGTTAAAACCGAAACCCACACATGAGATAATCTTGATTACTCAACAATAAATAGAGTACGAACACACAATAAACCCTAGTGGATCTCGGCCTAATACATCACAGAACCAAGCGGACCCTCTAATAAGGATGTGATTATCTATTTCCATCAAGACTTTAGTGTGTAACCCACACCCTATACATTTTCATAACACCAAAACCCAAAGACCACATTTTCATAATTTGTACCAGAATAAACTAAGCGAGAGTGAAATATCAATATCAGTTAAGCTCCAATATGATCACAAAAGTCTTTTTCCCAAAAGATTTCACATATAATGCATCTTTTATATATACTAGGCGAGTACCCGTGCATAGCGACGGAGGTTCCTAGCGGCAAACAATTAACGATATGCGATATTGTGGTAAGTGTTTCGTATAACGTTCAAAATAGAATGTGAAAAAATCAAAATGTAATTGCAAACGGTTGTAACATGCGATAATTCAACTCTAACAAAAATTCTTAACATGTATCAAACAACATATAACAATATTTAGTGAGACTGAAAAATAAAACATTATATCAATTATGAGATACTACGTGATATCCCTCTAGCCAAAGCAAAATAAAGCTAGTCATGCGAGAAAATAGAGTCGGGCAAATAGACACCCACATTAGTCTTCTTTTCTTTTCACAAATAATATCTTTATACGATTATTATTTTCTTTTCACGAATGGCACTATTCTCAAAATATTAAATGAATAATTTAAGTAATTTCTAGTAATGTCAAAGTCAACTATTAAAATTAGCTTCAAACCGTGTTTCATTTTTTCATATAATTCAATTCCTGTGTTTAATATGTTTCCTATAAAAGTTTCAAACTTTATAATAATTTCAAGAATTAGGTTCAAACCGTGTTTCAGTTTTCGATATAATCCAATTGAAATGGCCAACAAGATTGACCAGTTCTCAAAATCGATGAAAGTGGCGTACAACTTTTACTCCTTCATGGAGAATCACCTTTCAAAATATATATGGGGTTATGTATTCCATATGATATACATTAGAAAGAGTTAATACATTAGCCGTAGATGTTTCACGTATAGAAAGAATTATTTCCTATAATAATTGTAGTCAACTCTTATATGTATGTATACACGAGTGAATATGTAGCAAATAATATTTGTAGTCAACTCTTAGTTTGGGAATTGTTTCCTGTTTTCAATCTTGTGAATGTGTAGTAAACATCAATGTTGGAACGTATGAAAGCTTAGTAAAGAAGTTGCTTATATTTTTTCTAACGTTTTTACCTTTTCTTCAAACTCTGAGCCCCCGCACTACCGTCAACACCATTACTATTGAGGAGGGGCGGCTAAACCATTACGGGATGCCTAACGCGAAATTTCAAAACAATTCCTTACATATTAAAACCGTTTGCCCGAACTTTCAACTTTAGCTTTTTGTATTTTTTTACATGTGATGTCTGATCGGTGTGATCGACTATTTACATATAGAAGACAGTCAAAAGATTGGAGCCTCAATAAACCGAGGCCCAGCGTCTTAGCTTTAGTAGCCTTGCCTTAAGCTACCCATGCCAGCCTTGGCTTGAGCCACCCCTACCATTGAGCCTCGTCTACCATTTAGGCATCCACCACTATTAATAAGTTTACACCTCAAAGTACTTAGATGGCCTACTGTTATCACTTAACGTCATCATTTCCCACTCTCAAGAACCAAGGCTCATAACCCATACCCATTATCACATTATCAATTAAAACATGCTATAGAAGTTGCAGATTACAGCCTTTAAAACACCTATGAAACATCAAATGTAACACCTGGTATTTTTCCTAAAACCTAATTCTAGCCAAACTTCTATTTTTAGAGCCTGAAACGTTTTAAAACTTTAAAGCATGTTAAATTTGATTTGAAGAGCGTGAGATATATTAGGAACGAGAATTTATTTGTAGATTAGCTCAGCACAACCTAGAAAAGCTCGAATATGTTTTACTTGCCTAATTATTTAAAATATCATGAGTTTGGGAAAACTATGAAGTTTATGCTTGATTTTAAGGGAAAAACTATTTCGAGAACGATGGCGCAAGTTTTATAAATTTTCGAGTCCGTTTGCTAAGCCAAATCGAGTCCCGAACCGTTTTGTGAAAAGGTGATGAGTATTTGCACACTCATCAATCCCCCACACTAAACTATTGCTAGTCCCTAGCAATATTTTATGAAGATTTAATGGATTTCATCTCTTTACCAAAAGCCATTACTTCTGGAGTAGCCAAGTGTTTAGGTTCAAGTAAGAACTTTGGTACACATGATAACCAAATGATTTTGAGCAAACCACCAGCTGTCAACGGATTTGATAAGTCTTTACCAGAGGCCGTTTGCTTCTGGACTAGCCAACTCTTGATGGAATAGTCAACATCTTGGTGAGCTGATTACCANTTGGAGCCTCAATAAACCGAGGCCCAGCGTCTTAGCTTTAGTAGCCTTGCCTTAAGCTACCCATGCCAGCCTTGGCTTGAGCCACCCCTACCATTGAGCCTCGTCTACCATTTAGGCATCCACCACTATTAATAAGTTTACACCTCAAAGTACTTAGATGGCCTACTGTTATCACTTAACGTCATCATTTCCCACTCTCAAGAACCAAGGCTCATAACCCATACCCATTATCACATTATCAATTAAACATGCTATAGAAGTTGCAGATTACAGCCTTTAAAACACCTATGAAACATCAAACATATTAAAATATTTAGCACTGCAAAAGAACTTGAGCAACCAATCTAACATTTTAATTACACTAGAAACCAACATTCTCGGCTTCCGATGATACAAAAATCTAAGGAGTCATCATAGAATCAAGTATACAGTTGCATCAACACACCTAAATATTCTCATAAGGCAACATGCCTTAAGAGATTTACATATTTTGATTATTAAGCTTCTTAATGTAACTTTGCCTTTTTATGACAAAAACAAAATCACGTTTTCTGGCAGCAGGGGGAGACCTGCAGCAGCAAAACCACATTTTGAAGGCCCAAAAACGCAAATAATCGATTTTCAATTTGGTTTTGCCAAACACTACAAAGTGATTATCAGCGTTTCCAAAACCAATAATCAGGTAATCATGTGACAACTGGTAAAATTGAAAACCGGATTTAAAATTCCGTATTATAAATACAATGAATCGTTAATATTATTGAAACGGTTTTTCAGAAATTACGAGAATTGGTGATTGATTATGTGGAACGTAATGCGTATCATTGATTATTTGTGTAGGAATAGTATGTCGTTAGACCATTCCTGTCGCGTTAAGTTAGGCACTACCTCGACTCTGGCACTAGGAAACCTAATAATATGTAAAATATATATTTTGTTACTCAAAATTTAACGGAGACATATTTAAATTCACAGTTCGTGAAGAAACTATTTTAAATAATGACGAGTATGTGTTAAGAACTTTTGAAAATGAATATGAGCTCGGAAAGTGAAAGTTGGGATCTAAAGAGAAACGGTTACGTTTTATTTTATGATCGTATTTATTATCAAAATTAATGGAAGAACATATTTAAAGTGATCGGTGGTGATTAAAATTAATGTTGGCAACGTTTAGTGTTTTTCGAGAATAAAGGTATGTATTTTCGGGAAAGTCTTCCAAAAATCTACACCGCGAGTCCTCGTTTTGACATTTTTGAAAATATAAGAAATATAGGGACTAGTTTGCAATTTTCGGGTATTATAACCCTTAGCCTTAACCTCCCTTTTCACATAACATCTTCACCTCCATCTTCTTCTTCCTCTATTTACAGCCGCCACATGCAACCTCACGCCGCCGTGTCACCGTCGGCCACCACACCTCACCGCCACCACCAATCAACTCCTCATTATTTCCTCCACCCGATCTACTACCACACGCGCCTGAACAAACCTCCACCGCCACCAGTTGTGACTGCACCGACGTCAAAAATCACCAACATCACAAAATTATCACTCACACGTGTAGATCTATGGAAGAAAAGGTAGGAAACGTGCGAGTTGACTTGCATACGAGTCAACTCATTTCTAAACTTGGCATTTTGGGATTAAACTAAATGGGTTTTGATATTTTATAAGCTTTTGATGAATAAAAACACGGATAAAATAAGTTTGGTATCAAGATTCGTGTGTTGTGTGTTGTTGTGTCTCGGCCAGCCAAGCCGTGAGCATGAGCTCACGGTGAAGCAGTGTTTGGTTCTTGGTTTGTGACTTCTTGGTGTTCCTGTTGATGTTCTTGTTACCTTGTTCTTACTGCGTTTCTAGATTCGGAGTTATGTTTGGATTTGGTCACGTTGGTTTGAAGCTGAGAAAATGAGATTTATGATTTAGGTGGTTTTGATTAAAGTTATTGATTTTTCTTGTTGTTGTCGTTGGTTTTGTGATGGGAAGAGTGAGCCGAGACCTTGGAGGTCTCGATCGATGGTGTGACAACTGGCAAATTAGGGAGCTATTTAAAAACCCGCATTACTTTAAATTTAATGATTTTGGAATATTTGAAAGTTTATTCGCGATAAATTTGTAAACTTTGAATCGTGGTTTTGAAATTCGTGGTTTCTATGGATTATGAATTGGAATTATAAATTTAATATGGAACATATGTGGTGATTTATTTTTGAGATCGCTATTAGGCGCTACGTTGACTCCGGCACTAGGACAACCTAACAAATTTAAATGTTTTGAACGTATGGTTTGGTTTATATATCTATTGAACGTATTATGAAATTTTAAAAAAATTTTGGGAACGAGCTCGGTCCGAGAGAGAGACGGAAAATTTTGAAAGAGTTACGGGTTTGGTCTTGCGTGTTATGACTAGCCACCTTACCCCACACTATTANCGCTCATCAAAGTTCGTTGGAATTCCCGTCATGGACCGGAATTTACGTGGGAACGTGAGGATGAGTTTCGGAAGAAATATCCGAAGCTATTCACTTCGTAGATGGATTGTTCCGAGAGAAACCCGGGACGGGTTTCTTCTGAGGCGGGGAGGATGTGACAACTGGCAAATTAGGGAGCTATTTAAAAACCCGCATTACTTTAAATTTAATGATTTTGGAATATTTGAAAGTTTATTCGCGATAAATTTGTAAACTTTGAATCGTGGTTTTGAAATTCGTGGTTTCTATGGATTATGAATTGGAATTATAAATTTAATATGGAACATATGTGGTGATTTATTTTTGAGATCGCTATTAGGCGCTACGTTGACTCCAGCACTAGGACAACCTAACAAATTTAAATGTTTTGAACGTATGGTTTGGTTTATATATCTATTGAACGTATTATGAAATTTTAAAAAATTTTTGGGAACGAGCTCGGTCCGAGAGAGAGACGGAAAATTTTGAAAGAGTTACGGGTTTGGTCTTGCGTGTTATGACTTGCCACCTTACCCCACACTATTAATACTATTATTATTAGTATTATTATTATTATTATATAAAAGAAAAAAAAATAGAAAAGAGTAAACTACATAAAATCGTCCTTGTGGTTTTGTCCACACACAAAACACAAACACACATCTCACATCTCTCTCTCACCAACTTCATCCCCTCCACCAAAACCCTAGCCGCCGCCCTAAACTCCAACTCCCACCACCTCACCGCCACCCTAACGACTACACCGCCACCACCATTCGAACCCCCACCACCTCCTCTACACGATCCACTCATACACGCGCCCAAATACTTCCTTTTTCATCTCGCTAAACCACAAAAACCGTCACATCTTTTTTATTTTTCGAAGTACTTTTCATCTTGGTCTTGTAAATCGAAGGTAAGACGAGTGGTGACTCATATTTAGGTGAAAAATGTGACCAAGGGTCACGAATTTATTGTTTTCCTTCGGGTTGATGTTTAAATCGTGAGATTCAAGTGGGTTTTTGTTAAAATGGATTAAATGAAGAGTTTGGTATCCGGGTTTCTTGTTTTCTTGATGGGTCGAGTCATAACCGAGAGCTTTTGCTCTCGGCTTGTGCCATTTTCGAGCTATGTTGGCTTTAGATGTGATTTAGTACTTGGGTTTTGATTTGTGGATGGTTGGGATAATCTTTGTTGTTGTTTGGTTCATGGCCGACGACCCAAAGGGTCGGTTTGATTATGGTTCGAGCTCACATGAGCTAGCCGAGACCCTAGAAGTCTCGGGTGGGACCCACAAGCCTTGTGGTGAAGCATTGACCCGGGTTTGACTTGGTAGGTCAACCCGTAAGTATAATATTTGATTTTTGGTTGTAGTGTATAATTGTTGGATTGCATTGGTTATTATTACTTGGACTTTTAGTGTGCGTGTCAAGTCACGTTGACTTGCTAGGCAACGTTTGACTTTGGCAAAACGCCGTGACATTTGGACTTGGACAATGAGCCGAGAGTAATGACTCGGACATGTGACCACCTCATATAACTCGATACAAATTTTAATCGCGTTGGATAATAACACTCGTAATACTATTATTAATAATATAAACGTTTATATAAATATATAAACGTGAAAACGTATATATATTTATACAAGTGCGTATATTAAAAATAAAACGATCATGAGTAAGATTTTAATAACGTGACGATATATATTATACTATAAAAGTAGTATAATAAGTGTCGAGAGCGTTATTATGATTAAATGAATTATAAACGCCGATATAATTGTAACGTTGGATGGTTATAATAAATAAAATACTTTTCAAGAGGTAAAACGGAAAACTCATGAGTTATTCGGGATCGTGGTCACTTGAGTCCAAGTGGGGCCATATTATTCGTGCTATAACTTTTGTGCTTGTCACGGATATGTGACGTTACTATATCCGTTTTCTATAACTACGTAACTTATTTGATCGACGGATTAAATAGGATCTATTTAGTTATATAAAATGAGTATATTAATGGGTATTGTATCCTACGACGCCCATAGGTTGTGGTATGTGTACGAGATTTACGAGTTACTAAATATCTCGTGAGTTTTATCAAATTGACGAATTTGGTAAGTTTGACGA
>LBNU01009483.1:91240-107836 GCA_014162995.1 Artemisia annua
AAGAGAGAATGAACCATTTGTAGATCTAGTATGGACTAAAAGCATGTTATGATTGGGGCATCGATCAATTGCAAGATGTATGAGCGTTCCATGCGTCAAATAAGGACTCATCGGGAAGCGTCGGAGTATCTATCATTCTCAACTATTATGCCATGGATTGGTGGAAGAGTATTTGCTAGAAACTGTAACGCGATTCATCAAAAGGGTGATCGAATTCTTCGTAAGATCGATCAACCAGGCGGTAAGCATATGAGTGAAGAATTATGGAGGGTATAAGCGAGCCGCCTGGTACGCCATTTTGTTCATAACCTCTGGTACGGTTAAAAACTTATCAGATTCTGTTGCAATCGCACCCGTAAACCATGAAACTGACACGAATTCTGACCTGCTGAACATGTGGTGCTTGAGTCCAAAATCCGTGGAATGAAGTAAGCGTGCAATGGGTCCTCCCTCCCCTGCAATGGGGGTTGACAAATACTCCTCCATCGTCGGAGATCAAGGAAGTTACCTCACCAATTTCAAGTTTAGGGGTGGAGGTGTGTGGTCATCGTCAGGCCATTTTACGGTGTTCTTCATAGCCACAAGTCACTATGCACATGCACGAATTCTCTTGACTGGGAACGAGGCCGCGAGCACTAAAAATAACACAATAAACAAGACCGGAGGCAAACAACAGTGAATCGTAAACAAATAATCACTGGTGAGTGGCTCTTTAAAAAAGGACACCAAATCACAGAACAAAGGCAAGTTTTATCTTATTGGAACTTATTAATGTTCATACACCCAGGTTGGGTTTGTATCTGCCTGATTTGCGGTGAATATTTTACTATTTATTATACGGAAGAAACAATGTTGTTGCTTTTCGGGTGTGGTGTAAAAGAAAAGCTTGGAATTATTTGTGAACGATTCGTTAACCGAAATCGTCCTTAAGACACTCGCAGTTGCGGGAAGAAAATTGGGGTCTCTCTTCGTCGCATTTAATGTCAGATACCGTCCGTATTCCAACTGTATAGTAGTTGTAATCTTAAGAACGAATATGTTAACTCACGAGTGTATTGTTGTTTAGTATTTTTTTTGGTGTGTTAACACGCAGAGAAGTGTTAATTGTTTTTGATATGAATTAAATTTTACAAAAATTACAAGTGAGTTGCATTTGTACAAGAGGGTTTTAAAATGCACAAACTTAAACCGTTTTGAAAACACGCAACAACATCCCCGCGGCAGCGCGCCAAATTTGACCCTCCCAACTAACCAGTTAACCAGAGTTCAACAGGCAATCTGAGAGAGGAGAGATCCAATTATGATCCGGTGTAAGCACATTTATTTCCCGGTCCGTTAGTCCGACGAGATTTGAAATTGTGATTTGGAAAAACGTTTTTTGGGAAGAGTGATCAGGAATAAGAACCAAGAAAAAGAGATAATGATTGATTTTACACTACTGATGCTTGAAATGATAATGAAATTATTAAAACGTAAACACAAAATTGCAAATACCCCTAAAAATCTAAAGCGGTGGAAAAAATGGAAATATGCAAAATTAAACTACAGGGGGTGAAAATGCAACTTTTTCAAACTTAAAATGAAAATAAAATTAAATGAAAAAGAAAACTATTTTTTTGATTATTTTAATATTTAAATATTAATTACTTAATAAAACTATTTAAAAAGTAAATAAAAACTAATTAAGGTTAAATCTAAAAATGATTAAGATTACAATATTACACTAAAAATTTGCAAAATTAATTTCTAAAAATCTAAAATGACTTAAAAGATTTATAAAAATTTAAAAGAAATATTTTTGTCTTTTTGTGGAGATTTTATAAATTAAAAACTTAATTAATATTTAAAGTCTAATTAAACTATTTAAAAAGAGAAAATTAGAAAATAAAAAGAGAAAATTACAAAGATAATTTTTACAGATTCTAATTAAGATTAAAAAACTAGGAAAATTATAAAAATGAAAATTATATTAAATTCTAACAACTATGCTAATTTATTTTTAGTTTTTCTAATAAAACTGTTTTAATTAAAATTAAATCTAAAAATTACCAAATGAATAGTAGAAATTATGGGAAAATTGCTAAAAGTACTAATTATTATGTAGAACTTAGGAAAAATATAAAAAGATGCTACTGTTTAACTAAATTTAACAAAACTATTTAATTTACTAATTTTAACTAATTATTAATTAAACTGTTTTTAATTCAAATAAATACTAAATGAAAAAGGAAAATTCTAAGAAAATTACTAAAAATATTTTAAGATACTAGAAATTTAAGAAAAATATAAAAACAGTAACTACTTAATAAAAATTTAAAAAGAAAAATTAAAATCTAAATTATATTAAATAGAAACTATCACTTTTCTTAAAAAATGATTATTTTTGGATTTTTCTTTTTGGATCTTGTTCTAACACTGAAAATGAATAACTTTTGTAAAAACACCTTTTATGAAACTCAAAATTAAGCACTATGCAAGCTTATTTCCTTAACAGATGGTGTTTTTGATGTTTGGATTATGCAAAAGCTAAGAACAAGCTACACACATGATCAAAGAAGCTAAAATCGATAGAAACAAGCTAAATACACACAAATCAAACCAAAATGACTAAATAAGCACACAGAATAAGCACTAAACACCAAATAAGCAATCAAAAACAACACAGACCCAAACAGGTCTGCAAGCTTCTACAAGGTGAGATTAAGCTAGGGGCAAGAGTACCAAAGCTCAAAATAAGCTTGGAACCAAATAGCTAGCCAGATGGGCTTTTGATAGGACCAAAAATCACCCTGTGGGGCCCACTAATAAGCTCTGTGGGTCCCTGTGAAGTTGGGTGTGTAGAGTCAGTGTATACTGACTCTATGTACACAGTGGAAATGGTCAAGCAAAATGGGACTAGCAGCCCTACTAAATAAGCTACAAACCTAAGAATAAGCCCTTGATTATGAAATATGGCTGGTTGGCTTTCTAATAAGCCAAAAATCCAAAGGTAGGGCCCACTAATGAGCTCTATGAGAGCTTGTGAAAATGGGCACAAGACTGTGCACAGGACACTTTTTGAAAAAAGTACTAAGAAAAAGCTGTCCAAAAAGCAATCTAATAAGCAATCTAAAAATTATGAAAAATACACTGAACAAGATGAGCAGCCAAAGATTAAAACCTAAAAAGCACAAATCAAGAACTCTAATATTAAAGCCTACAAGAAATTCCTAAGTTTATTCAAAAACTTTTTTCTGTCAATTTGACTTTTTGATTTTCACTCTTGATTTGAATTTTATGAGCTTTGGATCAACCTAGCTTACTGATTATGTTGTTTTAACTTATATTGAACTTAATTTAAGTGACAACAACTACTTATGAAATGATTAGCAAGATTTGGAACCACAAATCCACACAGTGAACAAGTTGAAAAGATTAGAGTGAGTTTTTGACTTTTGTTCAAAAGACTTATGGTTTTTATGCTTGAAATTACTCACAATGGTCTAAGGTGACTTGTATGAACCAACAACAACAACATATACTGGCTAGAACTCAGAGAATCAGTCTAAACCAAACACCTCTTTAACAGATTCAATAATTGATTTTCAAAGCTTTTATTAATTTAAAACCATAACACTGAATTATAAGCACATATAATGATGGAATAAGCTGAAAGGAACTTATAGAAACAATATTTAACAACTACTAAAAGAGAAAACAGATTATGCAATATTATTCTAGAAACTGAAAAGTAAAATGAAAATGCTTAGAACCTTGACCTCTGGCTTAACTAGGGTGTCTCTATGCTCTACAAGCTCCTAGCTTATCAAAGATAAGCTAGGTAAATGTCCATCTTGCCCCTCCATTGTAGGCAACTTCCAAAAGCTTTCCACAGTCCAATGCTAAGGTAACCTTTTTTTTTTTTTTTTTTNTTTTGTTTTTGTTTTTGTTTTTCTGATTTTTTTTTATCTTTTTATGTTTTCTTAAGGTAATTTAAGGTCTAAGTGAGCTTATGGAACAGTAACCTTAAAAGTAGAGCATGATTAGAACCAAAACAGAATTTGAAATTGAATTTGCAAAACAGAATTAGAACTGAATAACTTGAGAATTTTTGATTGCCAAAAGATTAAAGTACAATTTAGAAACAGATTACAAGCTTTGAAGATTAAACTTAACAACTACAAATTGAAATTACATAAATTCGACACTAAATATTGACTAAGTGACTACATTTCTTCTCTCTTGCTTCTTCTTCTATTTATACTTGAAAATTAGGGCTTGTGGAGGTCCTGTGATTATTTCCCATCAATAATCCTAGCCCTTGGATGAGCAGAAGCAATCTTGGCCGTTTATCCATTTTTGGCGCCAAAATAAAATATGCCAATTTGAGACTGTGGTTGCAATTGGGGGGTGGTGCATTTATTGTGGAGGTGATGGTAGGTAAATGGTGGGTTGGGCGGTGGAGAAGTGACAGGCAAGTGGGGTGGTGGATTGGAAAACCATGAATGGTTTCTGGTTTTGTGAAGTGGGAGGGAAGGGGTGGTGTTTGACTGGGGTTTGACCCCGTTTTATTAATAAAACGGGAGTTGGGCTTGTCTTGTTTTTGGGCCAGAGAAATAAATGGGCCAAAGGGTGTGTTGGGTGGGTCTGGTTGTAGAATGGGTTTAGGATTTATTGGGTTTGTGTTTGTTTTGGATTTAAAGGGTAAAATGGATCCGTTTGTTTTGTAAATTAAACAAGGACCAAAAATGTAATTTTCTGATTTTTGAAGGGTTTGTTTTGGCATTGTTCCAAAGTTATTTCAAGGGTTAAACTTGCCAAGTGATGAATAGTACAAGGTCTTATGTTGACTTTTCCACTTTTTGAATTTCCAGGGACTATTTCTGCCAACTTTGAAACTTGAGGGACCAAACTTGTAATTTCACCAAACTTTTCACCAAATGATTATTTTTGCCAAAGTTTCATAATACAAGGACCATAATTGTATTTTTCAAAAGATTTTAATCCCAGGGGCTATTTTTGACAACTTTGCAAAGTTTAGGGACTAAACTTGTAAACTTTTGAAACTTTTCATCAAAGGACTAATTATGACAACTTGTGATTTCTAAAGGACTTTGGTTGACTTTTCTTTCAAAATTAATGCTTAGGGACTAGATTTGACAAGTTTTGAAAGTTGAGGGACTGAAACTGCCAATTGTGCAAACTTTGTTCGTTTTTCATTTGTTTTCAAACATTTTGCATCTAAAACATATAAAACACAAGCCTGGGATATTTTCACTATTTTGATGCATATTTGGGTGTTTTTGGATGTTTTGGCAGTTCAGATACGACAAAAATGATGAGTATTTACACACTCATCAATCTACTTTTCTAAAAACTCTGATATATAATGGGGACCTACTTTTTATTTCTTTTGGGCCTTACTTTGATGAATTTGGGATGAATGTAAACTTTAAAACCCTGTTTGGATGTGTTTTTACTCGTGTTTACTTTATCTCGTTCTTTTATGACTTGTGTTGGATACCAATCCCCGTAACACCTCGAAAGCTTGTTGAGTCTTCCGCTGTACCAAATTTTGGGGGTGTTACAGATTGGTATTCAGAGCAAAGGTTATAGAGAACTAGGTAATACATACCTAAACTATAACCGTATTTTATAGAAAACGATCCTCGACCAATGCCCGCCAGCCCGCCAAGACGAAGCATCTTCGATTTATTGAGGTATTATGCGATATGATAGTATTCTGAGGAATTATACGACTTGAATGTTTTGATAAATGCTTTATTAATGCGGTAGCTTGAAACTTTTATTGAAACTATATGTTTGGAACATTATGATGATTGGATGCTATTTCTTTTATTCGAGGTTTAGTTATTTTGAAACACTTACACCTACCCTACGCCGTTGTCACAGACTATGGCCCCCCCTACGCTCGATGCTATTGAGGATATTCTTGTTGACCCCTTCAGCACAGCACAGATTTCCATGGCTCCTGACGATCCCTACAGGATTGCCATGCATTCCACTACTTCATCACTGACAGCAGCTACTTCTACACCACCTGCTGCATCTACCTCTCAGGGACCCTCATCTTCTCTAGGGTTCCCTGGTCCTTCGAGACAGCTTACTCTTCATCGGGTCCTAGCTCGGGTGGCCCCGCGCTTCGCCCACCGAGCTACGGCACGCATGTTGGTGTGTCCTTCGCCACCACCTATGCGTTTTAGTGCTCACGCTCTTCTGTCAGATGCATCACCCGCATCATCGCGTCGTCGCCCTAGATCACCTACGCCACCACCTCTCGAGTCGCCTAGGCAGAGACGTCGATCGATGGATGATGACCCTCAGGAGAGTGAGGAGGATGATGACCCTCAGGAGAGTGAGGAGGATGATGACCCTCAGGAGAGTGAGGAGGAGGATGACCCTCAGGAGGAGGGCGATCCTCAGGAGGCTAATGAGGAGGATGACCCTCAGGAGGAGGAGATACCCGATGATGATGGCTTGCCAGCACAGCCAGCTCATGCCGAGGAGCCTGATTCTCCGATACATCCATTAGAGCAGGTTTCACCTGATCACCTATTCATGTTTGATTCACCACCTGGCAGTCCCGTGGCATCGGACGTGCCATCTGAGATATCGATTGAGCCTGCAGAGTTGGGTGAGACTGGTAGGATTTGGGCTCGACTTGCGACCCTAGGTGAGGGGATCACGCATATGTCCGATCGGATTGATAGGGTGACTGTTGAGTTCATTAGGGAGTTGAGAGTTGATCTGGTCACCGCTAGGAGGAGAGCGACGGAGCTTAGGAGAGATTTGATGCAGGTGCATGAGCACATGGACAGCTTACAGAGAGGGTTCATCACGGCACGCGAGGCTGATTGCAAGCCGTGGAAGAGGAACTCGATGTTGGAACGAGAGGTTGCGGACCTCAAGAGAGATGCTGAGGCGCATAGTGTTGAGACGGGATCACTATGGAGGGAGTTGGAGAGCCTGAGGTCGGAGCTGAGGAGCTTACGACAACATAGTGGCTAGAGTGTTGGATTAGTTTGTCTTGCTGCCTTCTACACCGAGGAGTGTTCGGTTAGAAAGGCTAGTTATCTAGTTGGAGATTTCTTATCATTCGTCTTTGAGAACGATTAGTATCTTTTGTGTTTGTTTGTAGTTGAAACGATGTTTTGGATCACTGTTTTGTATGGATGATGTTTGTTGATCCCAGTTGAGCAATAGATCTAGTATTATTATCTTAGATAAACCAAGACAATAATGTATAGAAGCTGACTTGTAAAAAACTTAACCAATACGCGGAATATATTGATTAACTTAAGAAGAACACGAACACAAGAATTTCACAACTTAAACACTTCAATATATTGAATACGAGCACCCTGAATAGTGCTAGGGTTTTACAAACTTGAAGTGAATACAATGCTAGAATAATTCGTACTCTAGTCTAACCCTAGGATCTCCTTTTATACAACAAGGAACCCTACGGCTTACATCAACTTCCTACCCAAGACTAACATATTCTAACATAATAGAATATTACAAAACATCTTTACTATAAATACAAATACGCGTACATAAACTTATCATCAAGCAGCAGAGTCTTCATAGCAGTATACTTCCAGCAGTAGAGTCTCAGCAGTAGACTTGTCTGGCAGTAGAGACTTTACACTAGCAGTAGAGTTATCTGACCAGCAGTAGAATAACATACAGAAGTAGAGTTACCTTAAAACTCAACAATCCTCCCCTAAACTTGATATTTTCCATGAAAATATGCAAGTTTCTTACAAGCTTAAACCAACACCAGGAGGATGCTTCCAAACACTCTATCTTCTTCTCAGCTTCTCAATTTCTCTAGAATTCTGCTGCACTATTCTTTCAACCAAATCTTGAAGATGAGGAGTTACTTCTTCACATCTAAGCTTAGAATCAATCATTACAGTAAGAACGCCAGCTCTCAATGGATACTCTTTTTCTGTAAGCATGAAAACATCAACTCCAGCCTGAGTAGATACATGATGAACATCACTTATGCTATAATGCTTCCATAATGTAGTCAAGTTATCTGCTTCAAACCTCCAATGTCTGTCACTTGGGTCTGGATTATATAATCTTTGGAAATGAACCCATAACTCCATAGCTTTCACACTTACTGGATCTTCATGTCTAAACTTAGCTTGTGCTAAGCTCCATAGAGTAGTCAGATCTGTTCTATCACAAGACCTAACAAGATCTTCAAAATCTCTGTACATTTCAACATCACCTCCAACTCTGATGATTTTCCAAGCTTCACCAAAATCATCCTTTGCAATTTCCCAATGTGCAATAGGATGTCTAGCTTGAAGTGGTGCAACAAACACATCTCCTGATTCAATTAAAAACCTATCATCATCTTTATCAGCAACCTTTTGATGTGATTCCTCAACTTTTTCAAGTAACTCAGCAGCCTTGGATGCTTCAATTTTTGATCTCTTAGCCCTTTCTCTACTTGCTGCCATATGCTCATCTTGCTTCTTTTTCCACTCAGCCTCTTCTTTTGAACCCATTGCAGCAAACATTGTATTTCTCTTGTAGCCAGAATAATAATGAAGCCTTACTGCATCATGTGCCATCCCTTTGAATTGACTCATTTTCCATCCACACTGAGCACACAGATACTGTTTCATCTGGGAGATGATTTGAGATTCTGTAGCCCTCCTTTTTCTCTTTTGCTTACCCTTGATTACATTTGACACATAATCAAAGGCTTGATCATTTACCATCCTGATAAAATCATGCAGCTGTGCAGTCTTTTGCTCCATAGTTAAAGTAACATTAGCATGAATTTCTATAGCTTTCTTGTTTACCTCAGGATTGTTCCTTATCAGATAATCCACTTCTTCAGGTGTAGGCTCATAATCATATTCATCATTATTTGATTTTGACTCACCCTCTCTACTTCTTCTGGATTTCAAAGCTTCAAGAACTTCATGTTCTGCAAACAACCTAGCTTGTTCAGCTTCAACATCTTTACCTTCTATCTCTGTATCATCCATAGCAATCTGCATAGCCAAAGCACCATCAGCTTCCACAAGCTTATCCCTGGGCCAATATTCCTTAGGCAATTTCTTATACTCTTCTTCTTCATCACTAGAATCAGGAACAACTTCTTCAACTACTTTTCCCTTTCCTTTATCAGTGCTTGAAGCAATAGGTTTTGCCTTTGGAATTGTTTGTGTAGGTTCTTTAATCAACACTCCTTTTGTGGGCAATTGTGACACATGGATTGGTTGAGATGGTACGGGTTTGATTGGTTCTGGTTGAAGTGGTTGTGATGTATGTTCAGTTGGAGATTTCTCTTGAAGCATTAACAAAGCATTTGCAACAGAGTTCTCACCTGATCCAGCAGCAGAGTGTTGTTGAGCAGTAGAGTCACTTAAGAGTACACTAGCAGTAGTCTCTTTAGTAGCAGAGTCTAGAACAACAGCAGGGTCTTTAACTTGTACAACTTGATCCAATACTGCTTCTTGATTGTTTTTATCCACCACCACATACTTATCTGCATTATCACCACTATCATCATCTTTAGTCTCCCCTGAAGCTAAACCAGTATCACCAACAACATTCTTATCACCACCTTCTTTCAAACCAACAGCAGCATAGTCATCACTGGCAGCAGTCTCAGCAATAATATCAGCAGTAGAGTTCAAAGCAGCAGAGTCAACCATAGTTTGAACTTCAATAGCCAATACATCATCATCACCCATACCTGTAACTTGAGCAGCAACATTTTTATTTCCCCCAATTTCCTCCCCTGAACCTATGCCATTCCTCCCCTGTTTGGAAGCATCCTCTCCCAAACCAGCAGCAGTGTTTGTAGAAGAAAATTGTTTCTGCAATAGCTCCATTTGTTGCTTCAAGTCAGTGATCATGGTCCCCCTGAGCAGTTGTGAGACTTTCAAGAGCAGCAACTTTGGATTCCAAGTTTTGACACTTGGTTTCCAAATTGGTACAGTGTGCCTTCAATTCCTTTATTTGTTCCAAACTAGCCTCATCACTTCGACCTGTGTTACCTGGTCCGAGAGGTGAATCATTGACATTGACATTTTGTACAAGGGGTGGTGCCATCAATTCCATATGTTCAATTCTGTCCTCCTCACTTCGGGATGTGTGACCTTCCCTGAGAGGTGAATCTTGGGACATAAACTCAGTACCAAACCCAGTTTGATCACCTGAGCCCCCTATATTTTCCAGGTGGCTAGGGAATCCATCACCTGTGTTTGACTCAGAAGAATCATTCACATTAGATGTTGCCTTGGATTGGGTCTTATTTATGTTAACACTGTCCTGCTCTGCTGCTAAGCTAGTAGCAGTAGTGTTAGCCCTCACCAACATGTCATCTTCATCACCTATGACAGCCCCATCTGGTTCAATTTCCATCCTAACACTGGTCTGGGGTAACTCAGTGTTCTTTGAGGCTTTCCTACGTTTATAGGTCTTTAATGGTGTAGGAGATGGTGAATCAAAAGTGGGTGTGTGTTGGGACTCAGTGGGAGTTCCTGAGCCTTCACCCTGATTGTTTTCAATAAGTTGCACCATAAAAGGGGTAAGTGGTGTAACTCTGCCAGAAAATTCTTTACTGACCTTGACCAAGAAAGTAAAAGACACAGATCCCAATTTTGGAGATTTATAAATAGCTTTATGGGATCTTGTTGTTTCAATTTGATCATTAACAAACAATTGGATAAACCTTGGATAAAGCAAGGATGTCCCTTTTGCTTTGACACTTTCAACAAGTCCTTCAAAAATCATGTTTGAAAAATTAAATGAGTTTCCTTTGCTTAAACAAATCATAGCAGATGCTATGGTTGTATTAAGCTCATTCCACCCAGTGGTTTTAGGACTCAAACAATGTAATAAAGTATGGGCTAAAAATTCCCATGAAGTTGAGAAAAGACCTTTTTGAAATTTTAAACTATTGTTTTTCCTTTCATAGCCCAATTCTGCCAATCCTTCAAAAAGTTCATTCCGGGTAAGACACGTGGTTCCTTCCTCATCATCAAAGAGCAAGAGTGCCCTGATAGCAGCTTCAGAAACAATGACTTTTTGATCATCAACCAATGCCCTCACATATTGTTCCCCTTTCAAAGACTTGACAATGGCAGTACTCCAAAACTGTTTGATATGAGAAGCATAGATGGTAGGATCTACATTTAATGCATACCTAAGAGAGGTAGCATTAAGAAAATTTGCCATCTCTGTGAATTCTGCAGGGAGAACATCTGTGTCAAGTTCAGCCACAATGTTATGACTTTTTGACCATGTGCGATAGAGATCCATGTTTTAGGGTTCTTAAGATTTGTGGATTTGGAATGTGGATGATAAGGGAGAGTGGGTTGGTTTTTAAACGTGAATTCGTGGGTTATGTGAAGAGAAGAAGTGGTTCAATTAGGTTATAAACTGCTTAGTGGAAGTTACATAACCGTCCCTAGACTTTAACTTGTAGCAGCAGACACCCAGCAGCAGAGTTATATAACTAGCAGCAGAGTTGACTACTGCTGAAAGAACCAAGCAGTAGTTTGACTTTTCTTGGTCAAAAAGTCAAGTATCGAATCAAATCTCGTCATTAAGAGGCAGTTACCAAAAACTTGAATTTCAACCACCAACTCCTCATTAATTACCATAAATCCAATTGATCCTCAATAAAAAGGGATCAAATCAAATTGATTCTCCAATCAAACCCTAATCCCTTCCAAAAACACCACCAAAGCATAATCAAGTCCAAATCTTTTCCCAAAATAATCACCATGACAAACAATAGAGAGATAATCGACCTTTCTTCAGACTCTTCTGATTCTGAGTTTGAAAACATGTTTCCACCAGGCACAATGATTTCTTCTCCACCATTTCCACCAAGAGCACCATATCTACCACCATATCAACCACCCAAACGTGGTTGGAGAACCAAAGAACAATCCAGGAAGTTTAAGCATGACATCAATGCTAAGTATCTTCCTTGGCACAGAGATTATCAAGCACCACAAGCATCACATCCTCCACAAGCACCACAACCATCTCATCCACCACAAGCACCACACCTAAAATCTTCATTGGCTCAAGAAATCCCAGAAGCTTTGGTGAAAGCTTTGAGAAAGCATTTGACAACTTTGCAAGCAGAGCCTTCACAACCAGAAGCACCAGTTCCTCCCCCTAGGACTCAATCTCCACAAGCAGAAGGACCTTCTGGATCTCATGGAGTGGTGATGGGCTTGGCTTGTCCAAGAGTGTGGGATGTTGCAACTCAGTCCATGGGAAGAAACAGAACAATGCCAGAGTATCATTCCTTGAGAGAAGCTCTTGCCAATGCTGCTCAAGAACAAGAGAGGAAAGAATCCAAGGCCAAAGGAAAACGTCCCATGAAATAGGTGTTAGGGTTGTGTCAATGTTGTCTTTTGTGTTTGAATAGTTTGTAATTGCCTTCCTTTTGCTTGTAATGAAATCCTTTGATGAATGAATGAAGTATCTATGCTTTTCTTTTAACTTCAGTGTAATATAAGCTCTAAAGATAATCATAAACACTTGAATTGTCCCTCCAAAAGATTAGTCCAAAAGACAAACACAAACAGAACACTATACTGCTAAGTTATATGCTAGCAGTAAAGTAGAGTGTAAGCAGCAGAGTATAACCAGCAGTAGAGACAACTTGTTAAGATCAATAACAGTGCAAAATACTTGTATAAAACTTTACAAAGACATAATGAGACAAGTTTTTCAAAGATTTCTCATACCAATACTTGCAACTAGAAACTGAAATCTACCCACATCAAAGTGTTTGGTAAGTAGATCAGCAACATTTAGATCAGTATGAATTTTAACAACTTGAATTATTTTCTTTTCATAGCAATCTCTGATAAAATGATGTCTTATCTCAATATGCTTTGTTTTAGAATGAAAAACAGTATTTTTAATGATGCACAAAGTACTGTTATTGTCAATAAAAATTTTGGTGTTCATAAAATTGTACCCATAGTCCAGCAATTGGTTTTGCATCCAAAGTACTTGACCACAGCAACTTGAGGCAGCCACATACTCTGCTTCTGTTGAAGAGTTTGCCACCACAGTTTGTTTCTTACATTGCCATGACACCAATCTGTTTCCCATAAATTGACAACCTCCTGTTGTGGATTTCCTATCCAAGCTAGCCCCAGCATAATCACTGTCTGAATATGCTTCCAATTCAAATGGTGAATCCCTAGGATACCAAAGCCCCAAATTGGGTTGATGCCTTAAGTATCTAAAAATTCTCTTCACTGCATGAAGATGAGATTCTTTGGGATTAACTTGATACCTTGCACAAGCACATACATCAAACATAATATCTGGCCTTGAAGCTGTTTGGTACATCAATGAACCAATCATTGACCTGTACAAGTGAACATCCACCTCTTTACCATTTTCATCTTTCAACAATGGCTTATCTTTCTCATGAGTTGTCTTTGAAGGCTTTGCATCTTCAAATCCAAACTTCTTTAAAATATCAGCCACATACTTATCTTGGCTGATGAAAATACCATCATGCAGTTGTTTTACTTGCAATCCCAGGAAAAATGTAAGTTCACCCATGGAACTCATAGAGAACTTATTCTTCATGATCTTCTCAAACTCCTCACACATAGCTTTGCTTGTAGAACCAAAAATGATATCATCTACATATACTTGAACCAGCAAAATATCACCTTTGTTTTTCTTAATGAATAAGGTTTTATCAATCTTGCCCTTCTCATAACCACAATCCAGCAGATAAGTTGATAACTTTTCATACCATGCTCTGGGAGCTTGATGCAAACCATATAGTGCTTTCTCAACCTTGTAAACTTTGTCAGGAAAATCAGGATCTTCAAAACCAGGTGGTTGGGACACATAAACTTCTTCCTTGATTTCCCCATATATAAAAGCACTTTTCACATCCATTTGATACACTACAAAGTCTTTATATGAAGCATAAGCCAAAAACAATCTTATGGCCTCAATTCTTGCCACTGGTGCATACACTTCATCATAATCAATACCTTCTTGTTGTGTGTATCCTTGAGCAAACAATCTTGCTTTGTTTCTGATCACAATCCCTCTTTCATCTCTTTTACACCTAAAAACCCATTTAGTACCAATTGCCCTTTTTCCATTAGGCAAATCCACCAAAGTCCAAACTTCTTGTAATCTGAATTGAAGAAGCTCTTCTTGCATGGCTTCAACCCAGCTTGAATCTTGTAAGGCTTTATAGGCATTCTTGGGTTCAACTTGTGATAGGAAACAAGCAAAAATATAGTTTTGCAGATCTTTATGACTGTTTCTTTGATGAAGAGATCTGGCAAAGAAAGCTTTGTGTAAGATATCTTTTTGCTCTTTAGTCATTCTCCTAGTTTGCGCAGTTGATGATGGATCACCCAAAATGTTTTCTTTGGGGTGAACCTTGTGAACTCTTGTAGTTTTGGTTGGACTAACTGGAATACTAGACTCCAAATTAGTAACATCTGCTTCAGCTCCAAAGATTGTAGGATCAAGAGCCTCATCATCAGTATCAGCATAGATTTCTGTCAAACCTGGTGTAGTGGAATCATCAGGGTATGTGGAATCAGCAAAAGATATACCCTGTGTGTCAGAGGTTGGAAACTTTTGTGTAGCAGTAGTGTTGCTAGGTCCAGCAGCAGAGTGCTCATTAGCAGTAGAGTCAGGAAGACTGCTGCTAGAGTTTGGTTCCTTAGACTGTTCCACCACTTCATCAACCATTGGTTCTTCAGTAACCACATCATCACTTCCTTTTGCAGAATCTTGGACAACATCATCTTGTGAACTCCTTTCCTCCTGTGTAGGAGAAAGATTGGGTGCAATCCCCAACTTTTCAATCAACACAAACTCCTCTTGTGAACCAGCTTCCTTAGCAGCAGAGTCATTTGATTGATTACCTGCAAGGGGGTTAGTATCTATTCCTGCAAACACTGGCTCATAATTCATGGTTTTGGTTAGCATATCAATATTAAACAACCATTCTGGTCCAGTTCCTGAACTATTGATTTTACTTTCATCAAACTGAACATGCAGGTTTTCTTCCACAAATTTTGTTCTTTTATTGTATACCTTATATGCTTTGCTATTTACAGAGTATCCAACAAAGTAACCTTCATCAGCCTTTTCATCAAACTTGCCTAAGTGGTCTTTGGAATGCATACACTTCATCATAATCAATACCTTCTTGTTGTGTGTATCCTTGAGCAACCAATCTTGCTTTGTTTCTGATCACAATCCCTCTTTCATCTCTTTTACACCTAAAAACCCATTTAGTACCAATTGCCCTTTTTCCATTAGGCAAATCCACCAAAGTCCAAACTTCTTGTAATCTGAATTGAAGAAGCTCTTCTTGCATGGCTTCAACCCAGCTTGAATCTTGTAAGGCTTTATAGGCATTCTTGGGTTCAACTTGTGATAGGAAACAAGCAAAAAGACAGTTTTGCAGATCTTTATGACTGTTTCTTTGATGAAGAGATCTGGCAAAGAAAGCTTTGTGTAAGATATCTTTTTGCTCTTTGGTCATTCTCCTAGTTTGCACAATTGATGATGGATCACCCAAAATGTTTTCTTTGGGGTGAACCTTGTGAAATCTTGTAGTTTTGGTTGGACTAACTGGAATACTAGGCTCCAAATTAGTAACATCTGCTTCAGCTCCAAAGATTGTAGGATCAAGAGCCTCATCATCAGTATCAGCATAGATTTCTGTCAAACCAGGTGTAGTGGAATCATCAGGGTATGTGGAATCAGCAAAAGATATACCCTGTGTGTCAGAGGTTGGAAACTTTTGTGTAGCAGTAGTGTTGCTAGGTCCAGCAGCAGAGTGCTCATTAGCAGTAGAGTCAAGAAGACTGCTGCTAGAGTTTGGTTCCTTAGACTGTTCCACCACTTCATCAACCATTGGTTCTTCAGTAACCACATCATCACTTCCTTTTGCAGAATCTTGGACAACATCATCTTGTGAACTCCTTTCCTCCTGTGTAGGAGAAAGATTGGGTGCAATCCCCAACTTTTCAATCAACACAAACTCCTCTTGTGAACCAGCTTCCTTAGCAGCAGAGTCATTTGATTGATTACCTGCAAGGGGGTTAGTATCTATTCCTGCAAACACTGGCTCATAATTCATGGTTTTGGTTAGCATATCAATATTAAACAACCATTCTGGTCCAGTTCCTGAACTATTGATTTTACTTTCATCAAACTGAACATGTAGGTTTTCTTCCACAAATTTTGTTCTTTTATTGTATACCCTATATGCTTTGCTATTTACAGAGTATCCAACAAAGTAACCTTCATCAGCCTTTTCATCAAACTTGCCTAAGTGGTCTTTGGTATTTAAGATGGTAATAGGACACCCAAATGGTCTAAAGAATGCTATCATTGGCTTTTTACCATGAAATAATTCATAAGGGGTCTTATTATGAGGCTTAACTACCTTACTCCTATTTTGCACAAAGCAGGCAGTGTTCACTGCTTCAGCCCAAAAAGGTATAGGTAATTTTGAATCTGACAACATAGTCCTAGCAGCCTCAATCAATGTTCTATTTCTCCTCTCAGCTACACCATTTTGTTGAG
>LBNU01009483.1:108175-119764 GCA_014162995.1 Artemisia annua
GGTCTTTGGTATTTAAGATGGTAATAGGACACCCAAATGGTCTAAAGAATGCTATCATTGGCTTTCTACCATGAAATAATTCATAAGGGGTCTTATTATGAGGCTTAACTACCTTACTCCTATTTTGTACAAAGCAGGCAGTGTTCACTGCTTCAGCCCAAAAAGGTATAGGTAATTTTGAATCTGACAGCATAGTCCTAGCAGCCTCAATCAATGTTCTATTTCTCCTCTCAACTACACCATTTTGTTGAGGAGTTCTAGCAACACTGTACTGTCTTACAATACCCTTACCCACACAAAACTGATTCATTGTATGATTCTTAAACTCAGTTCCATTGTCACACCTTATTATCTTAACCTTGTGATTCATTAGGTTTTCTATTCTAGTTATGAACTCCTTAAGAATTTCAGGTGTTTCATCCTTATTAGCTAGAAAGAATACCCAAGTAAACCTGCTATAATCATCTGTGACAACTAGACAAAATTGCTTCTTATTCAGACTATTTACATAAACAGGCCCAAATAAATCCATATAAAGCAAATGCAAAGGCTTATCAATAGTATTCACAAATTTGGACTTAAAAGATACTCTGTGCTGTTTACCCTTTTGACAGGCAACACAGGTTTCATCATTTTCAAAAACTTTTGTAGGTAATCCTCTTACAAGATTACTTTTTACCAATTTGTTCATGGTTTTGAAATTTAAGTGTCCAAGTCTTCTATGCCATAATTTGGATTCATCAAAGGTGGCTTTAGCAAAAAGACAAGTTACATCTCTTCTAGGAACTATATTCTTATATGATCATTGTATATGTTGTCATTTGTTGGAACTTTGAGTACCACATACTTGGCATCTGGTAACTTAAAGTCAGAAGAAAGAACAAGACATTCAGTGTCAGTAAAAAGAACACAATTCTTTTTGTCACATATTTGTGAGACACTAAAGAGATTAAACTTTAGTCCTTGAACTAACATCACATTTTCAAAAGTCAAATTTCCTGTTTTTATAGTACCAATACCAACAATTTTACCACCTGTAGGATCATTACCAAAAGCAACATTTCCACCATCAATGGGCACAAAATCTTCAAGTTGGGATATGTCACCAGTCATATGTCCAGAGCATCCACTATCAACAATTCCTTGGTCCTTTAGCTTATTTTGTAGATTGCCCTGCACATAAAATAGAGAAATTAGTTTCTCCTTTTGACCCAAGCCATCACTGACTTGGATCTGCCTTGTGCATCAACATAGTCATATTTAGTAAGATCCATTGATGCATTGTTGTTGTTGGAAACTTGAGTTAAAGCATTTGATTGTGGTTTCCAACTCCAACAAGCTGAGGCCTTTACAGCATAAAAATGATTTCCAACAACTGTATTTGGTAACCTTTTAGACACAGCAGTAGAGTAAATTGCCTTAGCAGCAGAGTTTACTCTAGAAGTAGCAGCAGACCCAGTTGTTTTACTTTGAAAAGACCTTTTGGGTTGAGCAGTAACAATTGATCTAGTAGCACCAGATCTCAATAATACTGCTCTTGGAACCATATTTCTTTTGGAAGGAGAGTGATCTCTTTTTGAAAAATTTTGGTGATTCACTCTTGTATGTTGGTTCCAAACTGGTTTTTGATAGTTAGCACAATTAGCTTGAAGATGCTCAAAACTACCACAGTTATAACATGCCTTCTTTTTAAGATGAAAAGTATTGCCTAATCTATTTGAGACTAGACCATTGAAGTTTCTCTGGTTTCCCCTAGGCTTGTTATTGAACCTTTTCATTTGTTCTCTAGGTATCTCATGATACTCAACAACTCTCTTAGACAAAGCACGACCTAACACAGGTTTTAGAAACTTATCCTGATTAATCTTATGCTTAACAGCTTGAGGAATCTCTTTCTTTTTAGCACACTGTGTTAGACTGACATCACTCTTTGACACATTAGAACTTTGTGTTGACCTAGTGGTTGACTCATCTAATTCATCCTCACTATCTGACACCCAATCTTCAATGATTGGTGCACCAGAATTTACTTGTTCAACCTCTGGTATATTACTAAGTGACTTACTTAATTCACCTGCAGATTTTATAAGCCCTTCAACATCTACAAATGACAGTTCTTTCCCTGGTGGTGCAAGTGCACTTTTCATGGGAGGTGGTACCTCATTGTATCCTATGCCACTATTCTTCCTCATTAGTTGACATTCAATTATGGTTTTATCATGTTCATCAATTAAGGAAGTAGCATATTTTTGTTTATTGATTCTAATAATGTGCTTATCTTTTTCCTCAATAGCTAAATCTCTAGCTCTTTCAGCCTCAACTAACTTTCTTTTAAGCATTTCTATTTCAGCATTTTTAATTTCAATCTCTCCATCCTGTATGTTCAACCTATCAACATACTCAATCTCACATTCTTTCATATAGTCAAGTTTCCTTTCAACATTATCAATGCCTACTTTATAACCTATGTTATCAAGTCTTAGAAACTCAACTTCTTTAATCAAACTCTCATTCCTAGCCTTAAGTTCTTCTATAGTGTCAGCACATGATTTAAAAGAACAAGAAGATTCATTAGATTCATGTGATACCTCAGAATCTGAGCCAGATGATAAAGAAGCATAAGCCATTAGAGCAAAGTTTGCCCTGTAGTTGTCACTGCAAGCAGACCATGGTTTGGTTCTTCTTGTGCCAAGTTACTCCAGTCATACTCTCCCAAACCATCACAAGACACCAAAGCAGTAGATGGCTTTGACTCTTCTGCAGCCTTCTTGGTTGTGTCAACATTCTTCTTGGGAGCCCTGCATTCTCTAGCAAAATGTCCTTTCCTGTTGCAGTTGAAGCACTCCATCTTTGACTTGTCAAAACCCATGTTTCCCTGTGGATTATACTTAAGCTGCCTTCCAGTTCTTTTCAAGAACTTTCTTGCCCTTAAAGTCAGCATAGCCATTTGCCACTTCATATCAATTTCTTCCAAATCATCAGAATCAATGTGAACAGCATCTTGGTTTAGAACTTGAGTACTTGTGGTGAGATCAGCCAAGAATGCATAGATAGTAGCATCACTTACAGTGTCCAAGTTAGTAGAACCAGCAGTAGAGATACCAGTGCTAACAGTAGAGACTCCATAAGCAGCAGAGTGACTCTCTGATGAAGTATTGCCTTTGGTAGAAACAAAAGCAATATTTTGAGCTGCTGATGATGAAGTAGATGAATCAGATGCAGCCTTCAACTCAGGTTCATAAGCCTTCAAGTTTTTGTATAGATTATCCAAGCTCATTGAATCAAAGTCATCTTTGTTTCTCCACACAACAGTATGCATGCTCCATTCAGGTGAAAGACTTCTAATAAATTTGAGATTTATATCTTCCTGAGGTACAATGTATCCAGCAAGCTTTAATTGACATACAAGCTTTTGAAGTCTGTTGTAAGTACCATCAAGATTTTCTCCACTGGTAGAAGTGAAGTTCTCAAATTGATGCTTCAAAGCATTCTTCTTAACCTTCTTAGTGGCATCATTACCACCAAATCTTGTTTCTACAGCTTCCATAAGTTCCTTAGCAGTTTCAATAGTTTCAAAATCAAGTTGAAATTCATTAGATATTCCCATCATGAGAATACTGTGAGCCTTTATTTCCAACTTCTTGAGATCTTCAGCTTCCTTTCCTTTGATGCCAACTACCTGGCCATCAACATTCACAAAGGTTTGAGTACCTTTGACAATAGCATCCCACATCTTGTACTCAATCATTCGGNAGATACCAGTGCTAACAGTAGAGACTCCATAAGCAGCAGAGTGACTCTCTGATGAAGTATTGCCTTTGGTAGAAACAAAAGCAATATTTTGAGCTGCTGATGATGAAGTAGATGAATCAGATGCAGCCTTCAACTCAGGTTCATAAGCCTTCAAGTTGTTGTATAGATTATCCAAGCTCATTGAATCAAAGTCATCTTTGTTTTCTCCACACAACAGTATGCATGCTCCATTCAGGTGAAAGACTTCTAATAAATTTGAGATTTATATCTTCCTGAGGTACAATGTATCCAGCAAGCTTTAATTGACTTACAAGCTTTTGGAGTCTGTTGTAAGTACCATCAAGATTTTCTCCACTGGTAGAAGTGAAGTTCTCAAATTGATGCTTCAAAGCATTCTTCTTAACCTTCTTAGTGGCATCATTACCAATAATTCTTGTTTCTACAGCTTCCATAAGTTCCTTAGCAGTTTCAATAGTTTCAAAATCAAGTTGAAATTCATTAGATATTCCCATCATGAGAATACTGTGAGCCTTTATTTCCAACTTCTTGAGATCTTCAGCTTCTTTTCCTTTGATGCCAACTACCTAGCCATCAACATTCACAGAGGTTTGAGTACCTTTGACAATAGCATCCCACATCTTGTAGTCAATCATTCGGATGTATTGCCTTATTCTCATCTTCCAGATCTCATACTCACCTTGCTTCAGCATAGGAACCTTGGAGGCAGTAACCAAATGAGTTTCATCACCCATGGCTTCAGATGTGTTAACAAACAGAACTTGAGAGAATGTTTGAGTTCTTCTTGATCACAGCTTCTAGATCACAAGCTCTGATACCACTTGTTGATCCCAGTTGAGCAATAGATCTAGTATTATTATCTTAGATAAACCAAGACAATAATGTATAGAAGCTGACTTGTAACAAACTTAACCAATACGCGAAATATATTGATTAACTTAAGAAGAACACGAACACAAGAATTTCACAACTTAAACACTTCAATATATTGAATACGAGCACCCTGAATAGTGCTAGGGTTTTACAACCTTGAAGTGAATACAATGCTAGAATAATTCGTACTCTAGTCTAACCCTAGGATCTCCTTTTATACACCAAGGAACCCTACGGCTTACATCAACTTCCTACCCAAGACTAACATATTCTAACATAATAGAATATTACAAAACATCTTTACTATAAATACAAATACGCGTACATAAACTTATCATCAAGCAGCAGAGTCTTCATAGCAGTATACTTCCAGCAGTAGAGTCTCAGCAGTAGACTTGTCAGGCAGTAGAGACTTTACACTAGCAGTAGAGTTATCTGACCAGCAGTAGAATAACATACAGAAGTAGAGTTACCTTAAAACCCAACAATGTTTAATTATATATGATGACGTGTGGTTTTTGATGTTATGGAAATTGAGTGTCTATTTCCGCTATATTATTGTCTTGTGGTGTTGTTGATATCCTTCCAATGTCTCGCTCTCACGTATTCGATTCTTGTTGAGTGTATGTCGTATAAACATCGAACTCACGAACCTTGTGTGATGTTTCAGATCAATGGCTACACGACGAAACCCGGTCAGAGATACCAGGACTGGTAATACTGCAACTACCCCTGGTCGCCGAGGACGCCGTCCTACCCGAAATGTCGAAACCCCTGCTTCTGACAACCTGGACACCACCAACCGCAACAACAGGAACCAAAATGTGGACGTTCAGGGAGACAATGGTCACATTCCACCGAATGCACCTACTGTGAACCAAGCTATGATCAACCAACTTGTGGAGCAACGAGTTGCTGAGTTGCTAGCTGAGTCAAATCATTCCNATGATGACGTGTGGTTTTTGATGTTATGGAAATTGAGTGTCTATTTTCGCTATATTGTTGTCTTGTGGTGTTGTTGATATCCTTCCAATGTCTCGCTCTCACGTATTCGATTCTTGTTGAGTGTATGTCGTATAAACATCGAACTCACGAACCTTGTGTGATGTTTCAGATCAATGGCTACACGACGAAACCCTGTCAGAGCTACCAGGACTGGTAATGCTGCAACTACCCCTGGTCGCCGAGGACGCCGTCCTACCCGAAATGTCGAAACCCCTGCTTCTGACAACCTGGACACCACCAACCGCAACAACAGGAACCAAAATGTGGACGTTCAGGGAGACAATGGTCACATTCCACCGAATGCACCTACTGTGAACCAAGCTATGATCAACCAACTTGTGGAGCAACGAGTTGCTGAGTTGCTAGCTGAGGCAAATCATTCCAACAACTCTGCTGGGACTTTTCCGCCTACTCGTACCAATGGGTGTAACTACAAGGATTTCCGAATCTGTGGGCCCATTGACTTTGGTGGAACTGAAGGAGTGGTTTACTTGGTCAGGTGGATAGAGAAGACTGAGTCAGTGTTCAATGTCTGTAATTGCGCGGAGAATGCGAAGGTAAAGTTTGCTTCTTTTACCTTTAAGGATGAAGCATTGACTTGGTGGAACAATTACCGAAATTCGGTTGGGAGTGATGCGGCCTATGCCATGACTTGGGAACAATTTAAGTCCTTGCTGATTCAGACTTACTGCCCAAGGAATGAGGTTAAGAAGTTGGAGATTGAATTTTGGAACCACAAAGTGAAGGGTACTGATATGATGGCTTACAATCGTCGTTACCAGGAATTATCCTTGCTTTGCCCAGATATGGTTAGGACTGAGGCTCAAAGGATTGAGCGATATACCGATGGGTTGCCTGTGGCTACAAGGAATGATGTAATTTCTGCTAGGCCTGCAAGTGTTCATGAGGCTATCACGATTGCTCAACAATTGATGGACTCGTTGGTATTGGCAGAAGCTGGAAAAGATAAGAGTGGGAAGAGGAAGAGAGACCATCACTCTAAGGGAAATGATAACTGAAACAAACGACGAGCTGACGCTAAGGCGTATGCTCTTAAGGATGGGGATAAGAAGGATCGAAATGGTAACACACCCAAGTGTGGTCGTTGCTACCAGCATCATTATGGGCGATGTGAGGTGATATGCCAGAGTTGCTCCAGGAGAGGACACGTAGCTAGGGATTGCAGAGCTCGACCCCTAGCTATGGTGCAAGCTACTCCTGAAGCTTGGAGTAAGGAAAATGTTACTTGTTGTGGATGTGGAAAGAAGGGACACTACAGGAGTGAGTGCAGGGAATCGGGAAACCGAGGAGATCAAGGATCAGGAGGTAATGGGTATAATCGTAGGAACTATGGGGCTCGAGGAAACCGTGGACGTGAGGACAATGTGGACCAACGTGTGGAAGCAGGAGCTGCGCAGGGAAGAGTGTATGCGCTGGGGAACGAAAGAGGAGAAGACCCGAACGTCGTTACTGATACGTTCCTTCTCAATAATCGCTATGCTTCCATACTATTTGATACTGGTGCCGATAGAAGTTTTGTGTCCACTACATTTGCGCCCTTATTAGGAAAACCCCCGATGGCCTTAGGAATTATTTATGACGTGGAGTTAGCCAACGGAAACATAGAAAGGATTAAGACTATCCTCCGCGGCTGCACATTGAATTTCTTGAATCGCCCCTTCAACATAGATCTTCTACCCATCACGTTAGGAAGTTTCGATGTCATCATTGGCATGGATTGGTTGTCAAAGTATCGTGCTCACATACTTTGCGATGAGAAGATTGTGCGTGTGCCTTACGGCAAGGAGATTTTAAATATACAATGAGATATAAAAGGTTCAAGTAGACCATCCCGACTAGCGGTCATATCTTGCACTAAGCTACCGAAGCTAGTGGAGAGAGGATGTTGCCTTTTCTTAGCTCAAATATCTGTGAAAGAATGGAAGGAGAAGGAAGAAAGGCGCATTGGAGATGTACCTATCGTTCGTGAATTTCCAGATGTGTTTTCGGATGATTTGCCGGGAATCCCGCCCACTAGGCAAGTGGAGTTTCAGATTGAGTTGGTACCAGGTGCCGCACCCNGTGGAGAGAGGATGTTGCCTTTTCTTAGCTCAAATATCTGCGAAAGAATGGAAGGAGAAGGAAGAAAGGCGCATTGGAGATGTACCTATCGTTCGTGAATTTCCAGATGTGTTTTCGGATGATTTGCCGGGAATCCCGCCCACTAGGCAAGTGGAGTTTCAGATTGAGTTGGTACCAGGTGCCGCACCCGTAGCACGGGCACCTTACCGACTTGCGCCTACCGAATTAGAAGAATTGTCGAAACAATTGTCGGAGTTAGCAGAAAAAGGATTTATACGACCTAGTTCTTCACCCTGGGGAGCTCCAGTCCTGTTCGTGAAGAAGAAGGATGGATCCTTTCGTATGTGTATCGATTACCGGGAGCTGAACAAGTTGACAATAAAGAATAGACACCCGTTGTCGAGGATCGACGATCTGTTCGATCAGTTCCAAGGATCGAGTGTGTATTCGAAGATCGATCTGAGATCGGGGTATCACCAACTTAGAGTTCGCGAAGAAGATATTCCGAAAACGGCTTTTAGGACCCGATATGGGCATTACGAATTCCAAGTAATGCCATTTGGGTTGCTAACGCACCAGCGGTATTCATGGATCTCATGAATCGGGTGTGCAAGCCTTATCTAGACAAATTTGTGATTGTGTTTATCGACGATATCCTAATTTACTCGAAGAATGAGAAAGAGCATGAGGAGCATCTAAGACTTATCTTAGAACTGCTCAGGGAGGAGAAGCTGTACGCCAAGTTCTCCAAATGTGAATTTTGGATTTCGACGGTACAATTTTTGGGTCATGTGATTGATAGTAGAGGAGTCCATGTAGACCCCGCAAAAATTGAGGCCATTAAGGATTGGGCTGCACCTACAACCCCTACGGAAGTGAGTCAATTTTTAGGTTTGGCCGGTTACTACTGAAGATTCATTGAGGGATTTTAGAAGATAGCAAAACCGTTAACCAAATTGACTCAAAAGTATAGTAAGTATGAATGGGGAGATAAAGAGGAAGAAGCATTCCAATTGCTTAAGAAGAGGTTGTGTAGTGCCCCTATCTTGGCATTACCTGAAGAAAGTGAAGACTTCGTGGTATATTGTGACGCCTCTAATAAAGGTTTGGGAGCGGTGCTAATGCAGCGAGAGAAGGTAATAGCTTATGCTTCTCGACAGCTTAAGAAGCACGAGAATAACTACACCACCCACGATTTAGAGTTTGGTGCTGTGGTTTTCGCTTTAAGGATATGGAGACATTACTTGTATGGAACCAAGTGCGTTGTGTTCACCGATCACAAAAGCCTACAACACATCTTGAATCAGAAAGAGCTTAACATGAGACAACGACGTCGGATTGAACTACTAAGTGATTATGATTGCGAAATTCGCTATCATCCGGGAAAAGCAAATGTCGTTGCCGATGCTCTTAGCAGGAAAGAGAGAATCTCGCCGTTACGAGTCAGGTCATTGGGAATGACTGTCGTATCGCCGTTACCATCTCAAATATTGGAAGCTCAAACGGAAGCGTTGAAAGCCGAGAATCGACCTGCTGAGAATATATTTGGGATGGCAGAAAACGAGAAGGGATTCATTAAGCGTTCCGATGGAATATTATGCTTTGGAGACAGAATTTGGGTACCATTGTATGGAGAAATGCATGAATTGATTATGCATGAGTCGCATAAGTCAAAGTATTCTATACACCCTGGATCCAACAAGATGTATCAGGATCTAAAGAAATTGTATTGGTGGCCAACACATGAAGGCGGATATAGCTTCATATGTTAGTAAGTGCTTGACTTGTTCTAGAGTCAAGGCTGAACACCAGAAACCGTCAGGATTACTAACGCAACCTGAGCTTCCAGTTTAGAAATTGGAGCGAATCACGATGGACTTTATTACCAAATTACCAAAGACGGCTAGCGGATGTGACGCTATCTGGGTAATTGTGGATCGTTTGACTAAGTCCGCTCACTTTTTGGCGATTAGCGAAGATGATAGCGTCGAAAAACTTGAGAGGTTATATGTGAAGGAAATTATCTCTCGTCACGGTGTGCCGGTGTCGATCATTTCTGATCGCGATAGCCGTTTCATGTCAGCTTTGTGGCGATCACTTCAAACCGCTTTGGGGACGAAACTTTATATGAGTACTGCATATCATCCCCAAACCGATGGTCAAAGTGAGAGAACTATTCAGACCTTGGAGGATATGCTTCGTGCATGCGTAATAGACTTTGGTAAAGGCTGGGAGAAGTACCTGCCCCTTGCGGAATTCTCCTATAACAATAGCTACCACACAAGTCTTAAGGCTGCACCATTCGAGGCTTTATATGGTTGTAAATGCCGTTCACCTATTGGTTGGGCTGAGGTTGGAGAGAGCCAACTCACCGGCCCCGAGCTTATATTGGAGACTACTGAGAAGGTGGTACAAATTCGTGAACGTTTACAAGCAGCAAGCGATAGGCAGAAAAGCTACGCCGACCAGAGACGTAAACCCTTAGAATTCCAGGTTGGAGACAAGGTGATGCTAAAGGTCTCACCTTGGAAGGGAATGATACGTTTCGAGAAACGTGGGAAGCTCAACCCCCGCTACATTGGACCATTTCTCATTCTAGAAAGAATTGGGCCCGTAGCTTATTGGCTGGAGTTACCACAAGAATTGAGTAGAGTTCACGACGTATTTTATGTGAGTAATTTGAAGAAATGCCTTTCTGATGAAACCCCTATGATACCGATGAAAGATATTCGTGTTGAATAAAATCTGAACTTTGTGGAAGAACCGATTGAGATCTTGGAGCGAGAGACCAAGCGACTTAAGCGTAGTCGAATCCCGCTCATCAAAGTTCGTTGGAATTCCCGTCATGGACCGGAATTTACGTGGGAACGTGAGGATGAGTTTCGGAAGAAATATCCGAAGCTATTCACTTCGTAGATGGATTGTTCCGAGAGAAACCCGGGACGGGTTTCTTCTGAGGCGGGGAGGATGTGACAACTGGCAAATTAGGGAGCTATTTAAAAACCCGCATTACTTTAAATTTAATGATTTTGGAATATTTGAAAGTTTATTCGCGATAAATTTGTAAACTTTGAATCGTGGTTTTGAAATTCGTGGTTTCTATGGATTATGAATTGGAATTATAAATTTAATATGGAACATATGTGGTGATTTATTTTTGAGATCGCTATTAGGCTTACCATATAGGGCGTTAATCTTTGTTTTGGGTGCGGCTGGTGTTTTTTGTTGTTTTGTTATGTTTTTGTGGATTTCCGGTGTTTTTTTCTTTGTGTTGCTGGGTTCTTGTGTGTGCTTATGTTTTGTCTTGGGGTTGGTGGTATATTGGGTTGTTTCGGGTCTCTATCGATTCTATGTTTGTTTGCTGTGAGCGTTGGATGATTTTGTATGGATTGCTTGGAATATTATCCTTTGTACGATTGCATAGTACATATGGTTAGAGTTGTCTATTTGAAGCGTTTTTCAATCGACGGATCTGATATAACTTCGTATGATTGTATCTCAATGGTATAGTTCGTACTTAGGACTGAATAGTGCTACCGACCTCCGTAGATGCATTATGTCAGGTTTCATTGTGGTACTGGTGAGTTTCTTGGGCGTTGAGTTGTGTTCGACACTGGCTACCCGCATGGATACAAACTCCAAACTAAGTACGGAGATAATACAAATGAAATGGGATTTTTGGAAAGTAAACGTAGATGGAAAGTGTTCGGGATTCCCGGGTAATATCGATTTTAGGGTATTGAGGCTGAACAACGAGTTTATAGCGTTGTAATAGGGCAAGGTGCCGAGTCGGTGTCTGCTGTCTTTTGAGTTGTGATACAATCCTTACCCACTACCATTTCTTGTGGCTGATTTCTG
>LBNU01009483.1:123687-147349 GCA_014162995.1 Artemisia annua
AAAGACAGAATCTACAAACAAGCACGCATAAACATCACCTGATTTTGAATATGAGCGATTCAAGACGCGATAAATAATACAAAAGCAAAACTCTACGCAACATATACTGTCTATAGCGTGCTCTATGTATACACGACATAGCCAAGCTCAAAATCTCATCAGCAGACTCCCAAAAAACGCGGTATTATTCTTTTAACTTTAAACCTATGAACACTCACCGAGCAAAAGCTGACCTTGCCATTAAGCATGTTTTCTCTCAGGAACTAAAATTGCATGCCTTTACTATTTGGACTTCGGCGGTGTAGCTTGGATCTTGGCATGGTTTGAGGCATCGATGAAAACTCTGATAAAACTTTCATAGACCTGTTTTCCTATTATCGATTATGGGCTTTCCTTTCTAAAGATTTTGGATAAATGTAAACTTCGACTTATGTTGACTATGGTTTACATGATTATCTATGCTATTTGGTTATCTATACTTGTGATGTCTACCCATTGTAGTAGCACCCTGAAAACTTGTTAAGTCTTCCGCTGTACGAATTTTGGGGGTGTTACAAATCACCACCATAACGCAATCCCAAAGACCCCCTTAATGTACCGATTTGCATTTTAATGTCCAGCCCATCATTGCCATATATAAGTTGCAGATTAGAGCCTTTAAAACACCTATGAAACATCAAACATTTTAATATATTTAGCACTGCAAAAGAACTTGAGCAACCAATCTAACATTTTAATTACGCTAGAAACCAACATTCTCGGCTTTCGATGACACAAAAATCTAAGGAGTCATCCTAGAATCAAGTATACAGTTGCATCAACACACCTAAATATTCTCATAAGGCAACATGCCTTAAGAGATTTACATATTTTGATTATTAAGCTTCTTAATGTAACTTTGCCTTTTTACAAACTGAAAAATAAAAATAAAATATTTTTAGGAGGGACAAACTTCTAACTTTGATGAGCTTCTTTGACCCTTTTGTCATATTCATCTTCATCATCATCGGCTTCAGCTTGTGCTTCGTTCTCACCCTCTTCTTTGTAAGCAAAAAATCTCAAAACTTGGTAAGTCATATAGATCTATGAAAAAAGTTAAAGAAAACAAATTATACATGATTACCCATAAAAACAAATACACAAACAAATTTACACAACAAACTGATAACAATATTTACCAACAAATCTAAAAAATGAACCATACAATTACAACAGAAGCGGCAGATTCCGGCGTGCCTAGAAGCGGCAGATTCCGGTATACACATAGAAATACAAAAAAACACATACATCTATAAAAAAAACATTCAAAACGGGAAAAAAAAAGAAAAAAATGAAAATAAAGAGACAAACCTAAGATTCCGGCGGCGGCTACACAAATTCCGGCGAGATCTACAAAAAAAGAAATAAATCTACTAAAACCTTCAATACTAAAAACAAAAAACCTCTTTGTGACATAGATCCGGCGGCGGGGATTTGGTGGTTGTTGGTCTCGGCCGTGGTGGGTCTCGGTGGAGAGGGGAGTTTCGATGGTGGTGTGAGTGACGGCGGTGGCGGTGTCTATGGCGGTGGTGGCGGTCGAAGTGAGAGCCTTTGGGAGTGTGTGTGTGCGCGCGCGCGCGCTAGAAAGAGAGAAAGGAAGAGAATGAGGGTTTGTATGAGCTTATATGTGCAATCTTATATGTGGTGTGAGGCCATTTGAACTTGCATTTTAGGGGGTGTTTGGGATTGCTTGTTGAGAATAGATTATACGTTTCGAAAACGGATAATCAAATAATTAGCTGTTACAAAACGTGATTCTGAAATATAGTGTTTGGATTTGATTATGCTGTTTGATATCGCAATAATCAGATAAGTGTTTGGCAAATCAGATTATCTAAACTACTTGTCAAGTAAATTTACCAAAATGGACATTCTTATTAATAAACTATTTTAACTTGACATTTGTGAATTTGCATGTTATTACTTGTTACCATATGTTTACATAATATACATTAAACAATATACATAACAAATTGATGAAATACGGCCCAATCAAAATTTTCTAAACCATTTGGGACCCATTTTTGTATTTATTTGGATTATGTGGAAGCACAACTCAACTTTTAGGGTATTTTATTACTTTATCCCTTCCACTTCCACTTCCACCTCTTCACAGCAACTTCATAGCCTCCGTTTCCATAAACTACAACATGCAACTTTACGTTTTTGAGGTAAAAACAAATATCTAAATGTCTATTAAAAGAAAAAGAAGAACATGTTCAGTATTCTAAAGAGAAATGAGGTAAGGTTAATATAGTACTTTTATGACAAAAACAAAATCACGTTTTCCGGCAGCGGGGGGAGACCTGCAGCAGCAAAACCACGTTTTGAAGGCCCAAAAACGCAAATAATCGATTTTCAATTTGGTTTTGCCAAACACCACAAAGTGATTATCAGCGTTTCCAAAACTCAATAATCAGATAATCACCACCATAACGCAATCCCAAACACCCCCTTAATGTACCGATTTGCATTTTAATGTCCAGCCCATCATTGCCATATATAAGAGGCATTCCTTTAATTCCCTTTAGTTTTAATGTCCAGCCTATCTTCACTAATTCCATCCATTAATTCCCTTTAGTTTTGAGATTCCATATTCACATAAGGGCATTTTCGGCATTGACCAAAAATTCAGTTTTTCACTTTTCACCTTTGACCATTTTTACATTATAGGTAGTATAGATGACGGTAACAAATGTCTTTTATATCATGGTAAAAAAAATGTCACAATATATCTAACAAATATCTTCAACAAGATTTTAACCTACGGCATATTCCTTAAAGAGAAACTCACATAGCACTAGATCAAAGTTGTTAAGAGAAAGTTATTTTTGAATATACAGTTTTCTTAAAAGGAAAAGGGTTTTGCTAACAACAACCCTATGAGTTTTGTTTAAGCTTTCCTTAATTAAAAACGTTTCTAAACATGAACTAAACGTTCCTATAAATACATTATTTAAACACATATAATTATGGTAAGTGAGTTTAAATAAGGTATGTATTAATATCATGTAAGTTCATACATGGAAATGTTATTAAATATGGAAGGCTTATACAACACCCTATGGGTTGTTGTTAAGTAACCCAAAGAAAAATAATCACTTAAAAATAAGCAAAGCTATATCTTATTGTGGTGAGAAGACCATCTATTGGATAGAGATTAACCATATCTTGTCCAACTAAAAAGAAGGATAAACTGATTATGTAAAGTTTGCACAAAATGATGAGGTAAGTTGATATATAACAATCCAAATAAGAGAAAGTTACGGCAAGAGACCAATAAGTTAACATCTCACACACTCTCGACAAACTTTAATAAATTTTGAATCTAGACTTTTGGTTGGCGTAAAATTGGCGTAATTTGGTGAAAGTTTTACAAGGCCTACGTATTTTGATAGATTTTTTATATGGGTTTTTCTAACTTGTACCCCAAGGGCACAAGTTAAGCACATCATAAGTACACAGAGGCCCACAAAATAGTATACAGGGATCCACATAAAAGTAGAGACAAATGTACTTTTATGTATGTCCGAGTGTACTTTTGACGTACTTTTTGTGTGCTTAACTTGTGCCCTTAGGGCACAAGTTAGAAAAACCCTTTTTATATATGGCCCATTCCTGACATCCATGCACCCTATGGCATCCTCGTTTTTTATGATCAAATAAAGAGAGAATCATATTTATCAAAATTTAGAGATGTCTCATTTTCTTATACAAGTGGATCCGCGGATTTCTCACATATCTATACATGAACCAAATTTTCAAATTCGATATTGAATATTAGAATTCCCTGTATTCTCATCAAACATCTCAACAATATCTAATTACACAAGAGTAATATAGAAGCAAGCTTAAACTAAAACGAAACTCTTCAATGTGTCGTCTAACACTCCCCCACAGTTCGTGCGGGAGATTACGTATCACTAAAAATGGAGTGAAACTCCTCAAATAAAGCAGAAGACAACCCCTTAGCAAGGATATCAACATATTGGTAGCGTGATGAAATATGAACTTAAAACATGTCACTTAGCAAACGTGTCCCGAACAAAATGAATGTCGACCTTGATATGCTTCATGGATTGATGTTGGACTTGATTATTAAACATATAAATCGCACTCCCATTGTCACAATAGACAAAAGTAGCATTCTATAAAGGTGTATGCAACTCACGAAGAAAATTACGAACCCAAGGCGTTTTAGCAACGACATAATCAACACTACGATACTCAATTTCAACACTCGAACGAGAGAGCATGCTGACGTTTAGATGATCATGACAACTAATTATTGCCCAAGAACACAAAATAAGCCAAGGTGGAGTGACAAGTACTAGGGCAATCCGCCCTGTCAACAATAAGAGAAGTAGTAGACGAAGTATATAGTTGTAACCCGAAATCCAGTGTCTCCTAAACATAGCGTAAAATTTGCTTGAGAGTTGCCAGGTGAGGCTCCCGTGGATAATTCATATGTAAACAAACCTGCTAAACCACATAAGACAAATCAGGATGAGTGAATATTTAGTACTGTAAACCACATGCAAGTATACATTAAATTGGGAGATCCGAGATAAGATCACCATCTGGACCAAGCTTTAGCTCTTTATCACTAAGAGTGCGCGTGGGATTGCATTTAACCATATGTTCCCTCTAAAGTAAGTCAAAAGCATACAAGCGCTGAGAAAGAAACATCCATGCACTGTCAAGAGAAACAAAAATCCCAAAATATAATTAAGGCGTCCCAAGTTAGTCATGTCAAACTCATCATGCAAAGAAGATATAATGCATTGAAGTAAAATTGTGAAGGAGGCAGTAGGAACAATATCACCCACATAAATACATAAGTAAGTAATGTCAGTACCATGTCTGTAAATAAATAATGATGAATCGCATCGAGTGTGAGAAAATCCGACTCTAGTAGCATACCATGTAAAGTTTTGAAACAAGGCTTGAAGTGCCTTTTCTAGTCCATATAACGATCATTGTAAGTTTAAAACATGGGACGGGAATCTGGAATCCACAAAACCGTGTGGTTGCTGCATATAGACGGTCTCAGATAAATCACCGTTAATAAAGGCATTGTTAACATAATTTGTGAATAGGCTACTTCCGAGACAAGACTAAGAACTGTGTGAATAGTAGCGGGTTTAACAAAAGGGTTAAATGTCCTATTACAATATATATCGAGTTGTTGGTTGCTACCATTAGCAAATAATCGAGCCTTATAATGGCTCAGACTCCAATTCGCATGATACTTGTTGCCGAATAACCATATAGAATGGATCACATTGGCACTAGGAGGAAAATGCATAAGAACACATGTATTATTTTTAATTAACACTTACATTCGTCAAACATAGCATCTCGCCAATGCAGATATTTGAGAGCAAGAAAAGGAGACTTATGAACCAGAGAAACAAGAGACACGTGTAAAGAAAGACGTTGAGTGGGTTTAACGGTACCCACTCGATCACGAGTGTCCATAGGGTGAGCCGAGTGGGTTGGGTTGCGCGTGGTATGTATAGGTTGTGGAGTGTAGCTGGGTATGGGGCTGAATATGGGTGGGTGGATCGGACTGATGAGGAGTTGTGGGAGGTAGCCCATTAGTGGCTGAAGTGGGTGTGGACTAATGTTGTTGTTGGGTTGGGGACGAATGAGATTGGGCTTGGTTAATTGGGGTCGTATTTGTGGATAGTAAATTCGGTGTAGAATTAACTTGGGAATAAATAAGGTGGAGAGTGACATGGGATGGTGAAATGTCTAAAAAATTATAAGATGGAGGTGTGGGAAGGGTTAGTAAACAAAATAAGTTGTGGATAAGGTACCAAGAATCCTCATCATGATTAATTTATCAAGGTTATTCAATTTCGGATCCATAGTGTTTGTGCTTACCGAGGCGTGTTCAATGTATTTCTTTACACCTATACTTCTAAGATATATTTTAAAAACAATCTCCATGAGTTATAATTAGACTTTTCAAGACTAAGCTTGATGGGAACAACATTAGATATAATAGGTACACCGTAGGGATCGATTTGTAAGTTGTTGTTGGTGGTGGTCCAGTCACTATGTTTGGAAGAAAAGTTGGGGTTTAAGGTACCTGATGAAAATGAGACATGAAGTTCCACACATTTCTTGACGTGTGTAGTATTTGTAGGTATGTGTGCGACAAACCAAACAAGGAAAAGGGAGGGAAGAGCTTTGAGCTTTTGTGGTCACTAGATAATGAATTAAGGATAATGAACTAATGGTGTTTTGCAAGCCTTCAATCCTAACTAATGTTTCCATGAGATAAGTAATCCTATCTGGAGTTGATTGATTAAATTATGAGTTAGGGTTCATATACCTAAACTAGGGGTTTTTTGGTAATTGTGTTTCTAAACTAAGTTTTAAGGTGTTTATGATAAAAGGTTAAGGTTTTTAAGGATTTAAGGGAAATTAGGGATTTTGGGTTATGATCATGAAATGATCATAGTTATGGGTGATTTAGGACACCCTTAATTATTATGTAAATTAGAAATTTTAAAGTATGTGTTGGTGATTATTTGATTTGGGAAGCTAGCAAAGAAGATGATGGTGACTTGTTGGTAAACTTAGCTTTGGAGCTAAGGTAAGTAATTTGACTATAACAAGGTGTTATGTTGACTTTATCATGTTTAATGGTGTTAAGGATATAGAAGGCTTAAGGTATAGTTTGCTTGGACAAAGTTTAGAATGAAGCTAGTAGGTTAAACTAGTTAGGGCGTTTATTTGCATAGTTGTTATACTAGTGGAGGTATGTGAAGCTTATGATTGATTTGGATGAATGCAAGCGTTTGGGTGAAATAGTCTCTTGGACTAGTATGTGAAGTTCATGATGAAAATATGTTAAATGATATATGATAACTTGTTATGTCTATTACTTACTAAGTTTTTTTTTGCTTACGGTTCAGTTGTTTAACTATTTTGTAGATGCTTATATGTTGAAGTTAAGGCCTTGATTAAGGTCTAGGATGAGAAGCCCGAAAATTGGATGTACTTGGAATATGCGTATGACATTAGGGCTATATGACAACTTTGAAACCTTTGTCTTTTTGTCAAATCTTCGTCTAAATGAGCCCAAATCTTGTACGATTCCAACAAATGCTTAGTAAAAGACCTAAAAGTCAAATAAATGATTTTAAGCAATACATGATACAACGTGCATGAAATTAAGGGTTAAGTGACCTCTAAAAATGGTATAATTTTGCACCTCATCAAATATCAATACACATGGGTTTCCGACTCGACATTGCAAGCAAACTAATCCCACGGCAAAAACGATAGCTCAAAATCAGCGCCAGTGAACCTCCGTTACCATTAATTTCATATTTCTTAATATGTCTTGTGACATCAAGTAAGGGGGGTTTAAAATGAAATTATTTAGGAGAGAAGAGATTTTGCAGGATCAATTAAGCTATGACACCATACTGAATATTAAAATTACCTGCATTCTTATTAAATATCTCAACACTATATAACAGGGAATGTAATGCCCGCCGCGTTGCGGCGGGGCTTTTTCTTTAGAAATTTTTTTACATGATTATATAAAAATATCATACGCTTAAATTAGGTTATTTTATGTGGTTTTAATTGTGGGTAACAGTCTTCTATATTGTTAGGCGTTTGCACGATTTTAATTTTTATTTTTTTTGCGGCACGTTATCTGAGTTTTGAATATGGTTTCAAAATGCAGCTTCCGAGCAATTTTTTGTTATCATAATGGTAGGCAAAAAATATATATTACTATAAGGAGGCTAAATAGTTTTGATGGCGTTATTTTTTGTAGATTTTGGTATATTGTATTAGGTCGATTAAAGTCATCTTACATTAATTTTTTTTTAAATTTTTTTTAGGTGCTTTTATTTTTTAACTCTTTAGAAATCATAGTTTTTTTGGTTTTATAATTTGTCATTGTTATTAAGTTGTTGTATGTAGAAAAGGCAATTTGTGGTGGAATGAAAGAGTAGTTCGGCCCAGTAAAGCGCATAGCAACAGAACAAAGGCAGCCTAATGCAAAGCCCATAAAGAAATTCTTTTACAATCTAAAGAATCAACGTCCTTAGTATATACGAGATGGAATCGACCCGCGCTTCGCGGCGGGGCAACAATTTCGCTCGCAAATATTTTTTGCATTTTTTTGGCACTTATAGTTCTAAAAATACTTAGGATAATTTTTGAAGTTATTTGATATGTTAAGGGTGCATTTTAAAAGTTCTTTTATTTAAAAACTATATATATATATATATATATATATATATATATATATATATATATATATATATATATATATATATATATATATATATATATATATATATATATAAACTTAAACATTTTTTATAAACCGTATGTCTGTCAAAAGCATATCAATATTGGGCTTGTTTTGTTTGTCATCGACAGACCTTTTTGCCAGTATTTTTTTTTTCAAGAGACCGCTAGATATCTGTTAGGTATTTGGCAAATAAAGTTTGTTATATAAGCCGTAAATATTAAGAAGGTCTGGGTGTGTTTTGTAAGGGATTTTTTTTTTTATTTTTTTTTAAACATTTTTTTTAATAGTAATGTATTGGTCTTGGTCGTTTTAATTGGCTAAATTTCAGTGGCCCAACATAAGCCTAAATTTCGGCCCACAGAATTATAATAAAAAAAAAATTGGACGATGCAGCCACAACACAATCTTTTATATAATAAAAGAATTACATCATTTCGGAGTATTTTTATAAAACCCTTCTTATTGAAAAAAAATTAGACCAATAGGAGAGCTCGATTTTGCCACGTAGGCGAAATCGAGCAATATGATTGGTCAATAGAAAGTCAAAATTAAATTGATTTTGGTCAAACTTAATAAATTTGGTGGAGAAATTTGGTTAAGAAAAAAAATGCATAAAAATATATGTGTCAAATTTATGAAAACAAAAACTTAAAAAAAGAGGAAGTAATTAATAAAACTTTGGTGATTGAATTTCAAATAAAATATATGGAGCTAAGTGTAAAATTACAAGTTTCCATGTTTTTTAATAACTTTAGAAAAAACACAAATAACCCCTTACACTTTATACCCCTTATACTTTATAATATGAACTTGGTTTAAAATTACATGAGTATTAATATTAGTTTCAGACTTTCATATATTTAAATTACAAAATTTTGTAAATATGCGAATTAGTTTTAATATTGTTAATTGTAGACTTTCATCCGTTAGAATATTTTTTAAATAACGACTCATGTTATTCTATTTAAAAGCTTAATTTATGCGTACACGAGTTTGAATATTAAATACGGCTAAATTATTATTAACGAGAATATAAATATCAAATGGTAAGCACGAGTACTGTGATATGAAAATAAATATACGCGATTCTACTTATAACAACGAATCATGAAATTGTTTTTTAAAATTTGCATATGAAAATCCATAAAAACATTTTAAAAACTTTACGGAACATATTTAACTTCATTAACGCTTATTATGTGCTACTAAACTCGCACATTTTGTACAAACTTATATCAATAGTTAAAGTTAAACAATAACATCACCATCAACCTCAGCATGTCTGTCAGTTAAAAACGTTATACAAAGCTAATTATTAAGAAAAAAATAAACAAACACATGGGTTGATAGTCATTGTTTAATGTAGAAGATGTTTTCCTTAAATTTTAAAAAAACAATGCACGCATCACAATCCTTATTTGATAACAATCACCTCCTAAATAAAAAAAAGAAATAATACGTAGATGATAGCCTAACTTTATTCATTGACGTGATGTTTCATAAAAAAAGAACAAAAAGAAAACGTAATAGTTGGCCGTCGTAAAGGAATTAAAGTATGTACATGAGAATTATTAAGCAAGAATATATGGTTTTTAATCAGGTTATTACCTTACTATACTGCGATAATGTTATTGAGTTGGTAGTCACGGATGTGAGATACAACCATTCTTCTATACTTATGATTTATGTGTTAACCTCTTTGTGATTCATTTCTTAATCGATAATAATACATAATTAAAATGAAATTTTAAAAACCCTGTGCGTGCACAGATATTATAACTAGTTTAGTATATATAAAGAATTACCCAAAAGTAATCTAGAAAAAGCTAATATGGGTGAGGCACAAGATAAACTATGAGTGGGCCAACATGGCTTAGCAATGTGTCGTCTAACATTCGAAACCTAGCATATACTTTTAGTTTGGAAACCCTTGTTATTTGAGGTGAGGGTCAAATCTAGCCAAATATGCTTGCTGATGTAAAACATTTTGGACCATTACTAGATGTTGTGATGGGCCTATTTCGTCATTTCAATCCATATTCTAATAAGTTTTTAATGGAAATGATTTATCCTCTTAAATATGTTTACAAACTTCTTTCTAATGTCACATGCTTGTTCTTGATTGAACTGTAAGTAGATCATCTTTCGTAACAAATAAAAAAACGACATACTTTTAGAAGAATAATTAAAAATGCACTCCGTATATTTTTTCAATCTGGTTTAGAGATTACTCACCTCACATTGCAATGTACGTGTATTTTTATAGGACTAGGATCCTTTAATGTTCAAAATGAACATGATAGGTAATGTTATTTTGTTGTGAGTGAAATATTTGACTTAAAATAATGCAAAGGTCTCACAATAATATTTTATGTTTTCTTTCTCACTCACAATAAGCTTAACATGACTTATCATGTTCATTTTGAACATTAAAGGATCCTAGTCCATTTTATAAACATCAAATCTTGAATATTTGATTCCGTTTTGTATTGTTTTTGGCGAAAATTACTGCAGAGGCAACTGTCACAAGCAGTTGCCTTGCAGTGGGTAGGTTTTTTTTCTATTCCATATAAGGTCACTAAAATCGCTGCAAGCCTACAGAGAAATACATAACTTACACGTGGGGCCTGGTCTACATATGGTTAGTTCGTTTGGTTTCATGATTTTATTTTTTCCTATGTTGTGTTCTTTGTCCCACCTATGTATCAGTTGATTAGTGTGTCAGTTATGTTCCTACATTATGGTTTTGTTTGGTTTATATCGTATGCACCATTCCTTAAAACATGTATGCACCGTACCTTAAAACATGTATGCACCTTAAAATATGTATGCACCTCAAAACATGTAGAAACCTTTAAAAACTTACCAAGTAAATTACAAGAATTGGCCCCGCGGTATGGTAAAAATAACACAATACTTTAAACTAAACATGATCAGTATACTTTAAACTAAACATGATCAATCATCCTAATACCTATTCCCCGTTCCCAAAACGATAACCCATATGCGCCTAAAAGTGAAATTTAATTAGATTCACGACCGACCAAATGTTAAAGCAAATCATGCAATTACCAATTACCAGCTAGAGACCATTTATGCAAGTAGTATCGAGGAGGAACTATTTCCATTATTTTCACCAAACCAAAAAATCTAATCTTATCATCTAGATCAAAGAAGGCCAAAAGCTGCTGAAGAACAGACATGTTACGGTGCTTGTACCCCCATGTCCCACTAATGTTATCTGGTGCAGCCACAACCACAGCCCGAGCCACATCTAGACAACGGTGGATTCCGGTAGAAGATTTTCCGGTAACACCACAGATCTGAAGAAAAAAAAAATCTCAAATTTGTTTCGAATAAAGCCTATACAATAATTAATTCGAAAATTAAAACTAAAATAAAAACTCAAATTCAAACCACTTATAAGAACAATAACCAATTTTAGTGATGTTAAATCAAACCGTTTACTTCAAGATCCAAATTGAAAAATAAAAATCTATTTTAAAAAATTATTGTAAAGCAAAGATCAAGATATAATCTATCTAAAGAATGGAGAAAAGAAAGATTTACGTACCTAATAGTCTAATACTATTGATGAACCCTAGATCACTTGCAACCAAATCTTCGCCGTCAATCGTGATGGTGATGATGACAGATGGAAGGAGTTATGGTTGGAGGCTGTCAAAAATGGTGTTTGTATAAGAGATTGAGAGAGAAAGGCTGCTAGGTTTTTTAAGAATGGAAGAGAGATAAAATTATGAAGAAGTTAATACTCCGTAACTTAATAAGACGGTTTTAAAGGGATACACTTAAAATACTTTAAATTTATTATTATTTTTGCAATGACTATCATACCCTTTTCCTTTTTCATCAGATATGACCTTTTTCTATTTATTTACAGATATGCCACATTCATTTTTGACCATTGATCAACTAATCTAATGGTTTAAAATGGGTTCTCGCAGTTCTCGCACTTAACAGGGTTCTGAAAATAAAGTTACACTATATATATATATATATATATATATATATATATATATATATATATATATATATATATATATATATATATATATATATATATATATAAACTTAAACATTTTTTATAAACCGTATGTCTGTCAAAAGCATATCAATATTGGGCTTGTTTTGTTTGTCATCGACAGACCTTTTTGCCAGTATTTTTTTTTTCAAGAGACCGCTAGATATCTGTTAGATATTTGGCAAATAAAGTTTGTTATATAAGCCGTAAATATTAAGAAGGTCTGGGTGTGTTTTGTAAGGGATTTTTTTTTTTATTTTTTTTTTAAACATTTTTTTTAATAGTAATGTATTGGTCTTGGTCGTTTTAATTGGCTAAATTTCAGTGGCCCAACATAAGCCTAAATTTCGGCCCACAGAATTATAATAAAAAAAAATTGGACGATGCAGCCACAACACAATTTAGTATATATAGAGAATTACCCAAAAGTAATCTAGAAAAAGCTAATATGGGTGAGGCACAAGATAAACTATGAGTGGGCCAACATGGCTTAGCAATGTGTCGTCTAACATTCGAAACCTAGCATATACTTTTAGTTTGGAAACCCTTGTTATTTGAGGTGAGGGTCAAATCTAGCCAAATATGCTTGCTGATGTAAAACATTTTGGACCATTACTAGATGTTGTGATGGGCCTATTTCGTCATTTCAATCCATATTCTAATAAGTTTTTAATGGAAATGATTTAGCCTCTTAAATATGTTTACAAACTTCTTTCTAATGTCACATGCTTGTTCTTGATTGAACTGTAAGTAGATCATCTTTCGTAACAAATAAAAAAACGACATACTTTTAGAAGAATAATTAAAAATGCACTCCGTATATTTTTTCAATCTGGTTTAGAGATTACTCACCTCACATTGCAATGTACGTGTATTTTTATAGGACTAGGATCCTTTAATGTTCAAAATGAACATGATAGGTAATGTTATTTTGTTGTGAGTGAAATATTTGACTTAAAATAATGCAAAGGTCTCACAATAATATTTTATGTTTTCTTTCTCACTCACAATAAGCTTAACATGACTTATCATGTTCATTTTGAACATTAAAGGATCCTAGTCCATTTTATAAACATCAAATCTTGAATATTTGATTCCGTTTTGTATTGTTTTTGGCGAAAATTACTGCAGAGGCAACTGTCACAAGCAGTTGCCTTGCAGTGGGTAGGTTTTTTTTCTATTCCATATAAGGTCACTAAAATCGCTGCAAGCCTACAGAGAAATACATAACTTACACGTGGGGCCTGCTCTACATATGGTTAGTTCGTTTGGTTTCATGATTTTATTTTTTCCTATGTTGTGTTCTTTGTCCCACCTATGTATCAGTTGATTAGTGTGTCAGTTATGTTCCTACATTATGGTTTTGTTTGTTCTATATGGTCCCTCAAATCTTATTTGCTTTGCTTAGTTGTCAGGTGGGATGCCTCGTACTTGTATTTGGTCTTTCTTTTAATTCTAATAATATTCGTTGATTCTAAAAAAAATAGATTAAGATGCATACATTGCCTTCTAGAATTATTTTCAAACAGATAGATTGTACCAATACTTGATGCTATGCAGTATCATATACAAATAAAAAAAAAAAAAAAAAAAAAAAAAAAGAAAAAAAAAAAAGGAGTTTTAGCTTGGGACAAAACCGTTCGAGGACAATCTTTAGTAATCTTGGTGGTAAATTTCGGACTCCACGAGTCATCACATAGCCATTTATTTTGCCCAACTCGTGAGTCGGAATTTGCCTTTCCAGGGTGCATGTTGGTTCCTAAATGTGTCGTATGTATAAACCCATTTAAGCTTTTAAAAAAAACCTAACTCTGAATTAGTTGATAGTCTTCAACAATCTTTTAGGCCGGTACTAAGTTATCGTCTGCCCGTACGGCAGATAGTTTTTTTGATGGCTATAATGCAAGACGACAAAATAATGACCACAAAGTACCTTTTAACCACTTTTGAGTTAGTTTAATAGTCTACAACAATCTTTTACTTGATTTTCAAATTTGACTAACCATACGTATAGTTTTTTCGCTTGTATATTTTTTTTTTTTTTTTTTTTTTTTTTACCGAGCATATAAAGATCAAAGGTGTATATTACATAGAATTCTTATAAATTCCATTGAAGAGGCACAATTAACATAAAACACATTAGGACGTCAAGACCCAGTTGAAGTTGTCACAACTGTCACGGAAAAACTCTTACGTATATATTCGGTGCTTTCGATTGATCAAGACTTAGCCCGGATGCAAAGTTTTATTAAATAGAACGTCTTGGATTTTGTTGTGCCAAACTTTAGGATTGCGACGACCTTTGGCCTACTTATGAATATCACACGTTATGTTCATATTAGTTGGGTACTTATCCTAACATACAATTAGAACATGTCATATATAGTAGTTTATGTTGAACCTGCGAGTTTAATTCCTCAAAAGATTTAGATCAACAAAAAGTCCTAAACTAACTTGATGGTTTCTTAATTACTATCTATTATCTGTTAAATTGAAATGGCCGGACATCTCTTTTCAACACAAAATTTTGCATAATTGTTTCGAATTTAAGTTCTTTGATGCTACATTTGGATGCAGTTTGTTGGATCTAGAAACTAGAATTACATTGAATAATTAGGGTACCAAGATTTTGGTGATTTAGTGTCTTTTTTATTTTTTTATTTTTGAACCAAAAGTGTCATTTTTATTAGTCTCATTTATTTAGATACTTTAAAAGATTTAGTACGAGAGTGTCAGTTAGAAACATATTTTTTTAATGAAGATTTAGTACATAAACATACAAAAAAACTAAACCTAAATAAAAGAGTTTGCTATTATGGAGCGAATTTCCTACCTCCAATATTATAGAGCAACGATTTATTTAATCTGCATGCATGCTAACCAAATAAGACTATGAAGGGTACAAAATACTATTTTGTACAAAATAATTATAAGATCAATAAAGTCAATTCGTAAAGCAAGGGTGTTTTAATATACATGATGAGAAAATCTAAGCATCACAAAACTCTAAAACGTGTCTACTTTTGTTTTAAAATTCATAACACACATTAATGTGGTTGTTTTGGAATACAACACACGTAGAAATTTTAGATACTACGTTCAACTTCTGCACGTATCTTATTCGAAACTCATTCGATCTCCTATATATAAATACTCCTTATCGTCTTAACATTCACTTCATCCAAATCAAAACGTTTGTTGTTCGATAAGCTTCGTCATAATTCAAAAATGGCAAAGTGTTCATATGTTTTTTGTGCGGTTCTTCTGATTTTCGTACTTGCTATCGGAGGTGAGAAATCAGTTATTTAGGCCTCTTTCAGTTTGCTTTCTAATTATTGAGTCTTACTTACTAATGACGGTTTGATTATTCATATATTATTGTAGACTAAATGTACATTTAAGAAAAAACTACTTATGACAAATCCTTGTCTCATTTACTTGATACATGTTTGATGATTTAACTCGATGAACAGAAATAGAGGCCGCTGGTTCAAAGCTGTGTGAAAAGACAAGCAAGACGTGGTCCGGTAAGTGCGACAACAAGAAATGTGACAAAAAGTGTATAGAGTGGGAGAAAGCACAACATGGTGCTTGTCACAAGAGAGAAGCCGGTAAAGAAAGTTGCTTTTGCTACTTTGACTGTTCCAAATCGCCTCCTGGAGCGACACCAGCGCCTCCTGGAGCGGCTCCTCCCCCAGCTGCTGGTGGCTCTCCACCACCTCCCGCTGATGGTGGCTCACCACCTCCTCCAGCTGATGGTGGATCTCCTCCAGCTGATGGTGGCTCTCCACCTCCTCCGTCCGCTCACTAAGGAATTGATCAATATCTTGATTATTCTCCTTGAATAACTAGACTTATAAGAATATGAATAAAATGATGTTGCTACACACGAGCATATCATATTTGAGCATTTCCTAAAAGTGTAACTTGTGTTGGACGTGTAATGATCAATAGCTTATAATTCTATGTATAACTGTTTCAGTAATTTAAGCATTCGACATTAATCATAATAACATTCCTTCAATAAATCACACCGCTGAGATAAAGAGTTTGTGTGAGTTCATAGAGGATTATTAAGGGAAAATAAAATACAGGACAAAGGTCGATCGAGCACGGCAATTATATGATAACAAAGGCTAAAACTATTATAATATTGTTTCCCATAAACACTTCATTATATAGTGTTCAATATTATAGATTTGGTTATAGCATATTAGCCTGGGATTGAACCATGTTGGAACACTGTATGAATAATGCCCTGGAACAAAAACATTAATACCTTTCGGGGCTGTTGGACCGGATGTTGGGCCGGTGAACCGGCGAATGGAGCTGGTAATTCTAACAAATTGATTTAATTCTTCTTGCATAGCTATGACACAAGACTCATCTTTTATAGTCTTATTTTTGGGTTCAGTGGTTGATACAAAACAAAAGTAGTTACTTTGATTTTGGTTTTTCGATCTTAAGGTTCTTTCTTTAATTTTTCATATCACACTATCTAATGGATGACTTCTTGATTCTTTAATGTAGACAATTTCCTTATTTAATAGTTCATCTTCCTTTTCATTATATGTATTATCTTAGTTTTCAATAAGTTGACTTTCAACTAAGTCATCATCAACCAAAGGTGATGTCTTAGAGGGAAGTGGACTTTCGTCAAATGTTACATACAACGATTTCTCGACTCTTAAAGTTTCTTTGTTTAAGACTATGTAAGCTTTGCTATCTTGTGAATATCCAAGAAATACATCTAAATAAGACTTTGGGTTAAATTTTGTGAGGTAGTCCTTAGTGTTTAGAAAAAACTTTTACTTTAAGAAACTCTAAAATATCACAACGTAGGCTTTTTACCTCTATATAGGTCACATGGAGTTTTGTTCAAAAATGGTCGAATTAAAACTCGGTTTAGAATATAGTTTGATGTGTCAACGGTGTTACACCTGTGTTAAAAAAGACGGTGTTACACCAAAAATTTTGTGGTATGTCTTGTTCATTAAGCATTCTTGTACTTATCTCTTGAAGAGTCCGGTTTTTACGTTCTACTACGCCGTTTGACTGAGGAGTAAGTGGTACTGAAAAGTTATGTGCTATACCATTAGCATTAAAAATAGTTCCAAATTGTATTTCATTATCAGATTCACGACCATGATGTAACACCTGGTACTTTTCCTAAAACCCATTTCTAGCCAAACTTTTATTTTCGTGCCTGAACCACTTTTAAAACTTTAATGCATGTTAAATTGGATTTGAGAAGCGTGAGATATATTAGGAACGAGAATTTATTTGTAGACTAGCTCAGCACAACCTAGAAAAACTCGAATTTGTTTCACTTGCCAAATTATTTGATTTATTATGAGTTTGAGAAAAACTATGAAGTTTATGCTTGATTTTATTGGAAAAACTATTTCGAGAACGATGGCGCAAGTTTTATAATTTTTCGAGTCCGTTTGCTATGTCATTTGAGTCCCGAACCGTTTTATGAAGAAGATTAGCTAAAACCCATCCCTAACACTCCACCTATATATACCCCCACCCTACACCCTTAATTCATTTTACACACTCCAAAAACACACACACTTCTCCTCCCTCTCTCTTCTTTCTCTCTCTAAATCCGGCCACCCTACTCCTTCGCCGGCGCCGCCCCTTATTCCGGTCACCGGAAAATTTTCCGGCCACCTCACGTTACACCACCCATACCATCTTGTAGATCGGGACATCCCCGACTCATCCCCGCAACCCGTTTCGTCTCAAACACCCTCACGCGCCCTAGATCTACAATTGTAGATTCGGTATTTGTACTTTTCCGGCCAAAACCCATTTTCCGGCGAGTACTTTTGGTATTCGAGCCTCCCCTAAGCTTCTAATCACGTTTTTATTTATAAAAACTTAACAAAACCCAAACCCTAATTTCGAATTTTTAATAAATCCGATTTTTGTTTATGTTTTTGTTAAATAAAAAGAGTTTTATTAAAGATTTTTATAAAAGAAACTCGTGTGGATGTTTTCTTGGTCCGTTTGGTCGCGACACGAGTCGACTCACCGAGTCAACTCGGTGACTCGGTGAGGGTTTAGCTTATTTGATGTTTGGTTCGAGTTGGGTGACGAGTGGAGTTTTTTTTTTTGTTGTTTGGATAAGTTTTGGGTTCCGTTTGGTTGTTTCCTTGTGTCGGCAGCCCCTAGCCACCACCACCGAGCCATGGTGGTGGTGGTGGGTGGCGTTTGGTTGTTATTTTTATTGTTGTTGGTATATTGGGTTTTGTAATAATTATGTTTAGGTTAGTTTTGGTTAGCCGAAGTGGTATTTGGGATTGAAGTTGTGATTATAGGGTTAGTGACGGGTTTAGGATTAGATTTGGTATTTTTGGTGGAGGCGAGATATGGGATTGTGATGTTTGTTTCGGATTTGGTTTTGGTTATGTTTTGTCGGGATTGGTTATTAGTCTCGGATGGTTATTGTTATTATTATAACCTTATTATTATTATTATTAGTTTTAAACGGTAAATATTAATACGGAATAATAACTATGAAATTAAAATATAAAATTGTTAAAGTTAATTTAATTTGGATGACGGACTTGGTATCCGCTTTGATGACTTATATTATGACTTGTGAACTTGTATTGGACGTATTGGATTTGCGGCTATGGTTATTTGGACTTATGGACCCTTTGGTACACGAGACGGTAGGGTACGTTAGGCCCTTAAAGATCTTAACGTACCTGGAACCCGAACTATACGAAATGGTCGATAAACCTGAACAACTAATGGACAACGTGAATGATATATCCAATCATATTAATATCTACACTTATATTATTATTAACGTTATTTGTATTTAAAAGAGTCGATGACTCGGGAAATGCTTTATAAACGGGCAGGTCATGCCGAAATTTACTAAAATTAATTATTATCTTTACTATACTTTATCAAATATAATCTTAATATATTTTGGGAAATGGGTAATACCGAGACTATTAGGAATTGTTGTCTTTATCTATTCGTGTCTTTTATTCTTTTCTGTTCTTCCTTTCTTTTGACGAGTATTCTTCGAGTCTTTGTTGTTTTCTCATATGTTTTAAGGTTCGCCGACTTGTTCTTTTCTATCTTTCTTCCACACGAGACTACTTTTGGAAAATGTTTTCTTTCAAACGCCATCATCTTTTATAAAACTTCATTCAAGCATTAACTATTAAAGTATTCGAGTACTATTGCTGAGTTATGATATTTATATGATTAGGTTGTGCTGAGGATTGTCTGCTGTGAGGCGTATTTGTTTGGTTGACATATATATCTCGTTACCTGCTGTTGTTAAGGTGTGATTCATAGCCCCACTTTTTATCTTTTAAATGTTTATAAACCCATGGGGTGAGATACATGCTTTAAATGTTTTCTGAGCACAAGTATTTTTGGTATGCTTTCCTGATTGGTATGCTTTCCTGACGATGTGCTAAGTAGCTCTGCCTTGCCTATGCAAGACCCTCAGATCATGAACCATTAATCACTTGCGAGTGAACGCGAATATAGGGATATAGGCCTATAGGAATTGACCCTCCCACTCCTTTTGCTAGATAGGCAAATTGTGGTGTACTATATTCGATTTGTCGAGTAAATGGCAAGTGCTCGACCTTGAGGGCACTGTTATATTATGAAATTCCGCGGTTATATTGATATTATGATTGTGGTTAACGTTTGCGTGTCATGAGCTTAGCATCATCAACAATGTTATATGCACAGGGATGCCTCTATACATTGGTTGTTACCTTGATTTCCCGATATTAGCATATGTTGCTCATATCTTATGATTAAACCTTGTGCTCAACTTTATATTTTAAACCTATGGATTACACTCAACCTTTGTGTTGACTTTTTAAGCATGTATTTTCAGGTATTAATGGTAATAATGTTTAGCTTGGCATGATGACGATTTGGGCGTGGAGGAGTGGCTAAGGCTGGAAAGGCGATTCTGTCAAGGCAGCTTAACTACTTTCACTACCTTATTTTGCATGTCATTCGTAAAACCTTTTTGTGTCTTTTACTATTTCCGCTGCTAAACTTTGTCTATTTTCCGCTGCAAACTCTATTTACTTTTTCCGCTACTACTTTGACTTAAGAGTACTTGTACTCTAAACGGTTTGTAATTCGAATGATGTGTTTGGTCACATTTATAAACGTCCCGAGTCGTGGTCGTTAGCTATAAATGTGCTTGGTTTCTATTTGCGTAATACCCCCAGCACGATAGCTGTCATATTTGAGTTGGGGGTGTTACAGATGATCCCTTCTAATTGACACAATGCGACTACCTAATTGGTTTTGAATTTTATTACTAAGAAATTTCAATCAAAAGTTTCATTTTTAGTTTTCAAAAATTTTGTCCAAGTGTATCCTAAATAATCATCTACTATGACCAAGTGTAGAAGTTTCCTCCATAACTTTGTATAGCGGATGGACCAAATAAATCCATATGCAAAATTTCTAGACACCTAGATGTGGACACCATATTTTTAGCGTTATTGCTACTATGAACTTGTTTTCCAATTTTACAAGCATCACAAAAGTGTTGGTCATATCTCAAATTAGGTAGGTTCCTAACTAGTTCTTTTGAGGATAGAGATTGGATAAGTCTCATGTTAGCGTGACCTAAGCGTCTATGCCAAAGAGTTGAGGAATCATCTAAAGAGGTGAGGCAAAGTTTATCTCTAGATGTTTTATCTATTTTCATTATGTATATGTTTTTTTTCCCTAACGCCTTTAGCTATGGTTATTGCATCTTTTAGTATTTTACTTTCGTTTTCACTAAATAGAACATTATACTTTTTACTACATAGCTGGCTAATGCTAAGTAAGTTGAAGCCTAGGTTATCAACGTGAGCAACATTTTCAATAGTGAGAGAGTCATGAGAGATTTTACCTTTTTTGATGATTTTGCTTTTCAATTTGCTACCAAAGTGACATTACCTCCGTCATATTCTTGGTATGTTGAGAAGAGGCTTTTGTCTCCCGTCATATACCGTGTCAATGGCTTTACTCTTTTCTAAACATTTTACTTTTTCTTTTAATTCATAAACTTCATTTTGCAAAAAATCCCTTTTTAGTTTTTAAAACTTATTTTTGTTTATGATGTTTAAGCTAAGTTTACACAATTTGTTATATTCTTTTTGTAATGTGTCATCGTAAGATGAGTCAGAGTGTACCTCATTTGAGTCTTGAGCTATGAGAGCAATTTCGTCATTCTTTAACTCCTCGTCATCATCTTCGCTTTCACTCCAAGAACCGCTCACAAAAGCTCATTGATTTTTAATTTTAGGTGGCTTTGGACAATCTCCTATGAGATGGCTTGTATCTCCACATCTAAAGCATTTTCTTTCGCCCTTTCCTTTCCTTTCATCATGATCTTTCCGGAAAGGTTTCTTATCTTCCCGAGGTTGTCTTACAAACTTCCCTCATCTTCGAAAGAACTTTTTGAATTCTCTTACGGCCACGTCATATTCTTCATCTTCACATCCGAGCTAGATTCTTCTTCATCACTTGACTTCGTTCTTGCTTTCAAGGCAATGGACTTGACTTTTTTCCTTTTTCCTTTAACTATCTCCGAGTCTTTTTTCATTACCATTTCATGGACTTTGAGGTTCCCAATTAGCTCGTCAAGTGACAAACTTGAAATATCTTTGGATTCTTCAATAGCCGCACTTATGCTCTCTATTTCGGGTGAAGTGCTCTAAGGAATTTCCTGAAAAAGTTCTTACTACAAAAAATTTCATCAAGTGCTTTGAGAGAGGTAAAAATAATATTAAATCTAGCAAATCCACTATCAATGGTTTCATCATCAGGAATAACAAATTGTTTGTATTGTTGAACAAGAAGATCAATTTTGTTATCCTCGACTTGTAAATTCCCTAGATGAGTGATTGTTTAAGATTGCCAAATTTCTTTAGCGATTTTGCACATAAAGACTCTTTTATACTCTTTTCTACGTAGAGCATCATTTTTGCTTCATTATTTTTAGCAATTAATTTCTTTTGCTCTTCACTAGGGCGAGTAAGTGAAGTATCCTCATCCCGACCACTTGCAATACCTTTTATTATAGCTTTGTGATCACCTTCTATAATTATATACCATAGGTCTATGTCTTTTGATATCACATAAGTTTCAAAACGGTTTTTCTAGTAAATAAAACCATTTGGTTCAAATAGAGGTGGTCTTTGCATAGATTTCTCTTTTGAAAAAAAAAATAAAAATCTATGGATCGTTCCAAGGTTTAAAATACAATATATTTTAAAATCTTGAGTAACGTAGCTCTTGATGCCAATTTTGGAAAACTAGAATAGGTGTTGAATAGTTTTACCGTTTTTAATTTCTTTTCTTAGTTATCTTTATGTGAGGTGACTTAGCGTATTTAAACAAAATAACAATAAGTAAAGTGCAAGAAATATAGAATTTGTCAAACCACAACACGAGTGTTTATAGTGGTTCGGTCTACAAGGACTCTTTTTCCTTGCCCTACTGCACTCCCCGAGTATCCAACTCGAGAGTATCCTTGACAAGTCAATAAGCTCTTTTATCCGGCGGAGAAAACCTTTACATGTTGCTTACACAATATTTCCTACACAAAGCTAGATGTTGAGTTCTTTTAAAAGGGCACAACCACTCCCGTCACACAACGTATTTTGAGGACTAAAATACTAACCGATCACTACAGAAGATTTATGATGGTTTGGTACAAACAATGAGGTATGAATAATTACAATTCACACTATGATGAACAAACAAAGTCTTGCAACGCTTTATTGAAGCTTGTAAGTCTTCAAATGATACTTTGATATTCTTGCTACAAAAGAAGCTCACTAAAATGAATATGAATGAGTTAGATACAGATAATGATGAATGAGAGAATGTATGATAATTTAATGTTTGTAAGTGATCAGAAAACAACTAAGTTTGGCTTGCTATTTGTAGCCAAAAATCCACAGCAAGCCGCGGATCAGGCGGAACCAATCTTTTGGTTCAGTCTGTAACACCTGGTATTTTTCCTAAAACCCATTTCTAGCCAAACTTTTATTTTCGTACCTGAGATACTTTTAAAATTTTAATGCATGTTAAATTGGGCTTGAGAAGCGTGAGATATATTAGGAACGAGAAATTATTCCTTGATTGACTCAGCACAACCTAGAAAACTCGAATTGTATTGCATTTGCCAAATTATTTGATTTATTTTGAGTTTGAGAAAAACTCTGAAGTTTATGCTTGATTTTATTGGAAAAATTATTTCGTGAACAATGGCGCAAGTTTCGTAA
>LBNU01009483.1:149291-168984 GCA_014162995.1 Artemisia annua
TTTGGATTTGGTTTTGGTTTATGTTTTAGCCGAGTAGTGTGAGGCTCGGTTTAGGATTATGGTTTAGTCGGATTTATTTCATTTGACTTGTGTTACTTTTGGAGTAGTTATGGTTGTTTGTCGGATTATTTCGGAATTGGTTATTAGTCTCGGGTTATTATTATTATTATTATTATTATTATTATTATTATTATTATTATTATTATTATTATTATTATTATTATTATTATTATTATTATTATTATTATTATTATTATTATTATTATTATTATTATTATTATTATTATTATTTAGTTTAAACGGTAAATAAATAAAACGGATAATAAAACTATGAAACCTAAAATACATTTGACATAGTTGAGAGGATTTGGATATTGGACTTGGTTTCCGTGTTATTATTACTATAATGTTATATTGTGAGCTTGAATTGGACGTATTGGATTTGCGGCTATGGTTATTTGGACTTATGGACCCTTTAGTACACGAGACGGTAGGGTACATTAGGCCCTTAAAGATCTTAACGTATCTGGAACCCGAACAATACAAAATGGTCGATAAACCTAAACAACTAATGGACTACATAAATGATATATCCAATCATATTATTATTTATACTTTATAAAATATTAGCGTTGTTTAAAAATAAAAGAGTCGTTGACTCGGGAAATGTTCAATAAACGGGCAGGTCATGCCGAAATTTTGTAAAATTCTTTATAATCTTCAAACTATTTTATCATCTATTATTTATTTCGAAACATTTTTTATTTCAACGTTATTTTGGGAAAACGGGTAAAACCGAGACTTATTATTAGTGATTTGTTGTTATTCGAATGTGTCTTTATTTTCTTTTCTTTTCTTTCCATTTCTTTTCGACGACTTTCTTCGAGTATTCATTCGTCTTTCTTGCGTATTTTGTCGTTTCGCCGACTTATTCTTTTCCATCTTTCTTCCACACGAGACTTTTAAAAACTATTTTCTTTCAAATGCCATTGTCTTTTATAAAACTTTATTCAAGCATAGTTTATTGAAGTATTCGAGTACCATTGCTGAGTTATGATATTTATATTGCTTAATTAGGTTGTGCTGAGGATTATTTGCTGTGACGCATTATTTGATTTGGTTGATATATCTCGTTTTCTGCTATTGTTAAGGTGTGATTCATAGCCCCACTTTTATCTTTTAAATGTTTATAAACCCATGGGGTGAGATACATGCTTTAAATGTTTTCTGAGCACAAGTATTTTTAGTATGCTTTTCCTGATTGGTATGCTTTCCTGACGATGTGCTAAGTAGCTTTGCCTTGCCATTGCAAGACCCTCAGATCATGAACCATTAATCACTTGCGAGTGAACGTGAATATAGGGATATAGGCCTATAGGAATTGATCCTCCCACTCCTTTTGCTGGATAGGCAAATTGTGGTGTACTATATTTGATTTTGTCAGGTAATTGGCAAGTATTCGGCCTTGGGGGCACTATTATATTATGAAATTCCGCGGTTATATTGATCTTATGATTGCTGGTTAACGTTTTGCGTGTCATGAGCTTAGCATCATCAACAATGTTATATGCACAGGGATGCCTCTATACATTGGTTGTTATCTTGATTTCCCGATATTTGCATATGTTGCTCATATCTTATGATTAAAACCTTGTGCTCAACTTTATATTTTAAACCTATGGATTACACTCAACTTTTGTGTTGACTTATAAGCATGTGTTTTCAGGTACTAATGATCTTAATAATTAACTTTGGAATGTGATATTTTGGGGCGTGGAGGAATGGCTAAGGCTGGAGAGGCGTTTCTGTCAAGGCAGCTTAACTACTTTCACTATCTTATTTTGCATGTCATTCGTAAAACCTTTTTGTGTCTTTTGTTATTTCCGCTGCTAAACTTTGTTTATTTTCCGCTGCAAACTCTATTTACTTTTTCCGCTGCTACTTTGACTTAAGAGTCCTTGTACTCTAAATGGTTTGTAATTCGAATGATATGTTTGGTCACATTTATAAACATCCCGAGTCGTGGTCGTTAGCTATAAATGTGCTTGGTTTCTGTTTGCGTAATACCCCCAGCATGATAGCTGCCATATTTGAGTTGGGGGTGTTACACCGTCCGTGTATCATTTTGGTTCCGCAAGTCCCTGACAGGGATCTTTAAAATCTAGTTCATATCTTTCCAAAATATTCTCCATGATCCTATTAGATTTGATATCGTGATGTTATAATGCATTTCATTTTGATAAAAATGTTTAACAAAGTAAACTTGTAAAATGTATATTGTAGCTAGCTAAGTGATGTTAATCAAGAAATAACAAGTTAGTTTATGAGTTGCTAAAAATGTTTGATTACTTATGTTATCATAAGACACATTTGTAAAACATGCTTATGTAACTTTGAGACCTAATGTGGCATTTGTTTGTTTTTAACACATAATGTGGCACTTATTTTAATATGGCTTGAGTTTTACTTATGTACAAATAATTTGTAACAAATATTAAAATCTATTTGTGTATAAGAAAAAATTGTAGCTATATATAAAAGACTTGACAAAATTTATACTTTGCTAAAATAAAGTTTATTATTGTCATTAACAAAATTTAGCAAATATCGTAAAATGTAAATATCGTTTTTAGACGATATTTGTATTAACAGTATCTTATACGCAACGTGTGCAATCTCATAAGCTCGAGTTCAAAACCGGACATACATATATAAAATATGTTCACAATCCAAAAAAGAGTTCGTAAAATCTCTTTACTAATTCCAATCACGGATTAGGTGCTGCTGAATTGATCTGAAGAGAAAGTTCTAAAGAGATTTGAGTGATTAGTCTCGAGGACAACTCTAGAAGTTAAGATATATAGTTAAGTTGGTTTGACATCTATAGTGATTACATTGAACATGCAATAACAATTCGTTTAATTAAGCCTCCAAAACCTCGAAACGGCCTGTTTCTAATGCTTTAGAGATTTTCATACAAAAGGGCTGAAGACATTATATATTGATTTTATTAAACAATAAATGAAATAAAAGAGAACAATTTTAAGAATTAGTTAGGCACTAATTAGGCCGAAAATGAGCAAGAATGGGAGAGAAACTTGTTTTACAGTTTTGATTTTTTTTTTTTGGGTAAAGGGATCTCCACCCTGGTAAAATATATTAACCAAATAAACGTTTAAAGTACAATGGAATGTGGCTGAAGTACCACATTAACCTCAAGCAACCGCTTGAACAACCACTAGAACATTTATGACAAGCCATAAATGAACAACTAGCTACGAAAAACTAGAACAACCATGAAAGAAAAAACATGCACGAATCAACATCGCATATTACTTCCTCGACTTGCCTTGGACCTTAAAATCAAACATCTTGTTAAATTCCTCCAATTGCCCAGGTAAATCAAGAACCTGGGCAGCGTACTCATCAGAAAAATAACCTTCAAGCTCGTTGTGTCCTCCAGCTGATGACAAGTAACTACTCATAGGATCGTCAGGCTCAAGAACCTCATCATCACTATCAGAGACAACCACATTACCCACCTTAGAGAAAGGATTACCCTTCTTAATACCCTCAACCACCGGAACAGGTTTCCCATTATCATCCACCAGTTTTGATTTTTGGAGAAGAAGGAAAAAGATTTAGAGATAACTTTAGAAGAAGGAAAAAGAAAAGTGATGAATAGTTGCAGGTATATGATGTATTGTTTTTTGTCATATAGTCATTGTTGTGTCCATGTGTAGATAATATTTTGAGTAACTTTTTTTTTTCTTTTTTTTTTTTTTTGTTTGTAAAAAAAAACATTACTCTCTGTATTTTTCAAGATCATAGATTCGTAGATCATCTTTTGTTTATGTCAAAAGTAGTATAGTTACTAAATGTCTTAAATGTCTAGTTTCAAGATCATAGATTCAATTCGTAGATCATTTTTGTCTATGTAAAAAGAAGTATAGTTACTAAACATCTTAAATGTCTAGTTTTATCTATGACTGAAAATATTTATTTTATTTTCATACTATGATCCAATCAAAATATGTAAAAAAAATTACCAAATAAACTAAAACTAGAAACAACCCGAACGAATTGAAATGGTGTCACACACGATTTAAAATCTCAGATCCGCCGCTATTAGCAAGACTAGTAAAGAGCTACAAATTCATTTTCATCAAGCTTTTGTGTTAATCAATTAATGCAATATATTTTTGTGAACTCATTCCTTCTCCTATAAATACTATTGGTTAATACTATTGGTTGTCTTGGCCTTTCTCGTCATTCAGTTTCTTGAGTCTCGTCGTGTTTCAAAATGACAAAAAATTCAATAAAGCTGTTTGCTTTTCGTATCATCCTGTTTGTTCTTGCTATATCAGGTGCCAAAACAAATTTTATTATACCCTTTATCTTCTATAATTTTAATTGATCTTTCATGTATATTTCCTAAATACAAATACTCACGCACACATTCAATTGCATAATATGAACAGAAATCAGGATCGTGAAAGGAAACTTATGTGATAAAGATGCCACATATTATAAGGAAACTTGGGAAAAGTGTGTCGATGAGATGTGTTCCAACAATTGCAAAATATTTGAGAATGGTGAACATGGATATTGTCGTCCAGGTGAAGTGAAACTCATTTGTGTTTGCGTCTATGACTGTGCTAAGTTGAAGCCGTGGATTCCCCCTCCTCCCAAAAAAGGGAATCCATCACCTCCTCCCAAATCTGCTCCAACAAAAAATAAGATGTCAACTCAACACGATAAATAACGAGAAAAAAATGCTTTCTACTTAACATGTCGAGCCTTCTAATTTTAATGTGTGTTGCGTCTATGATCAATGGCTAATGATTCCCATAGACATTTAGTATTAGGTTGAATATATAATACCTTATAATTCATACAAGCTTAGGCGATTATATGTATTATTTTCCTTAAAATTCATACAACTAGTTTTATCATTATGTTAATTAGTTTTGTATGAAGTGCGCAAATACGTGTTATTGAAAAAATATTTTAAACTCAGCAAAGTTGAATAAGATTATCTTTTTATGGTTCTTTCAAGTTAACTGTTCCTCAACTTGTATACTAATTGAGACTCTAGATTGACTATGGTTTTGTTTACTCAACGCTGTTGTGAATGAACTGTGTCTCCCAGAATAAAGTCACCTATTGGTAATAAACAATAATAACGCAAGTTTCATGCAACTAGGTCAAAGCCAGCTACGAACCATTTGATAATCCTCGAGAAATTAAGCCTTATGGTAGAATTAAAAGCAATCACCTATCGGTTATGCTCTAAAGTATAGTCAATAAATTTATATGATCGGGAATACGTAAGCTTATTGGGTGATACACGTATACACCAAGCATAGACGGAACTTGAACATTTATTTTGGGGGGGCCGAATTTATTTTGGGGGGGCCGAATCGGAGATTTGTTTGTAACCACAACTAAATTACCCTTAAAACTTATAATTTTTACACTATGCACCGCAAAGTTTGGGGGGGCCGGGGCCCTCCCCGGTCCCTTAATAGTTCCGTCCATGACACCAAGGAATATGTTTAATTAATATAAGTAATATATTACTGTAATTATATATTTCACGAAATGATTTAATGACCGTTAGTATCCGTTAGACGCGTAACTATTAACCGGCTAACTAAATTAACTTGTAAATGGACTAGTTAAATTAGTAAAAGTCAAATAAGCCCAATAAAACCCTAGTGGGTTAGGGGCCGGTCAAACAAAGAAAAACAAAAGGGCTGTTTTTTATTTCTTGGAAGGTAAGTTATCATTAATATGTTAATTGTATCTATTAATTTAACTAAGGACTTAAACGCAAGATTAGAACCTTCTAGTAAAGGTGGGGCGTGTGATTTACTAGTCCAATAGGATTAGGAGATCAAACTTGTCCAACAAGTTAATTTAATGGCTATATAATGAATCCTTGTGATTCATTGTTGACTAGTCATTGATAATTACTGTTCCTAACCCTAAAGCAAAAACCGAACACCCTCTTGTGTCCCCAAAACCGATTGGTAAACATCTCCTAAGGGTGTTGTTCGATCGTTATTCACAAACCAATAAGAAAACCGTGTTTGTCGTTCTTCATTCGTGACGTGTACTAGCGCACGCTTATTCTCGTGACATGTATGTATGCTACGATAGGGATAACCTACTTTGGTTATTAGTGTTTCGATCCAAGTGATTCAAAGATTTAAGATTCAAGATTTGTCTTAGTAATTCAAGTAACTTAAGGTTAGTAAATAATGTGTCAATTGTTTATGTGTTAATTTTTAAATCCGCTGCAACATGATGAGTGGAAAAATGGTTACTAGAAACTGTGAGAAATTTCGTGAGAAATCTGTGGGAGAAATTGTAGTGTGAAAATTATTGAAAATCTTTGGCAAAGAAACCACATATATGTGTGGAAAATGGCTACTAGAAACTGTAAAAAATTTCGTGAGAAATATGTGGGAAATTAAACCCACGGATTATACACAATGATATTCATGAGAAATAGTCAACGCCCCATGAAAAAATCAATAGGAAATATTTACCCACAAGGTTTTTACAAACAGATAATTCCGTGTGAAATCCTTGAAAAAGTGCCTTTTTCCACGGGAATTTCCATGGATTTTACCATGGAAAACGTGTTTGTGTAGTAGTGCCTTGAAGCAACGACCATTATATTTACAAACATTGCCACACGATAAAATTATTGGTTAAATTAGGGAAATGATTAATAAAAATTATCATACTTGTCACCATTTCGTCTTGTGGATAGCGAACAAATTTTTTTCTTTTGTGGGTACTTTTCTTTCAAATTCATCTTTTTTAGAGTAATATGTGACATTTTTATCTTTTGGAAAAAAAATTCTATTAGCTAAGTGGGGCAAAAGTGTCCAAAAATTTCGCAAAATACCCTAAAAAAGATGAATTTGAAAGAAAAGTACCCACAAAGGTAAACAAAATTTGTTCGCTACCCACAAAAGAAAATAGTGACAAGTATGATACTTTTTTTAATCATTTCTCTGTTAAATTATTATCCATGTAGAATTCTATGAGTCAATAGTTAATAATTGAGTGCTTGCATGTTCGGGTAGTACCGTAGTCGTCATCTTTAAAACTTCGTGCACCGGATAAATATAATAAAATTCAAAATGACAAATTACTCGTATAATTTTGTTCATGTTAGGCCATTTGTATCAACGGATAATATTTACTACCTTTATAAATGTTAGACTACTACACGATAGGATTCCATTATTCAAGTTCTACCTGTATTGAAGGGTTATTCAATCATATTGACCCGCCATCATCATTAATGAATAAACGGCGTGTTTTTTGTTCGTGAATAATAATTTTGAGACGAAAAAAATATAGTAATTACAAACCCTGAAAGGGAACGACCGCTATACACATCACCTAGCAAGCTGCTAGATGAAACAACACAAAAATAAAATGAGTCAACGATCACAAATTCACAATTCAAGATATCCTAATTCTGCGTATTGACTTTTTACATTTTCATATGATTATCTTTATTTATTTATCTATAAATAAGAATAGAAGTAGAAAAGTTGGACTGGACTGTTTCTATTTATAGAAATAATTGTTGACTACGTAAACATAAATCGTGGCAGCAGCACACTACTTCATCCAACCGCAATATTTGAATTTGATAGGAAAATTTTTCCCATACAGCAAATAGATAAGGGCATGCAAAGACTTGCAACCAGACACGTCCTCAAAATTTTAAAACTTTCAATTCAAAATTATACAATCAAAACATATTTCTGCTTTCTTACACTACAATAAAAAGCGTGAAAAGTTTTGTGGGTAAAAGCTTGTTACATCCTGATTCTGCTTGTTACATAAGCGGTAAAGCGAACACAACAAAGCAAAACTACTTCTAAAAAACGTTTAGTTTCTTTTGCAACATTTGCGCAGTAGCTTTTGAAACTCATAGACAGCCTTGAACAAATACTTTTGCTTAAGAAATGTTTTTATTTAATTGATATGTCATATACTTTGAACGTTTATTTCACACACTCCATGGTTTTTTTTTTTTTTTTTTTTTTTTTTTTTTTTTTTTTTTTTTTTTTTTTTTTTTTTTTTTTTTTTTNAAAGAGAGAGTACTATATGTAGTTTGTAATGCGTGATAAATGGTTTTCTGCTATAGGTGCGGAGAGTAAAAAAGCTTGTTACATCATCCTGAATATCTGCTTGGTTAACATAAGCTGGATAAAGCGACCAACAAAGCAAGCAACACTTCTAAAAAAAACGTTTCAAGTTGTCCTTTTGCAACATTTGCGCAGTAGCTTTGATTACTCATAGACAAGCCTTGAACATATTACTTATTGCGTGTGAAGAAATGTTTTTATGTTATTATGTTGAATGTATGGTTTGGCATTCAGTCACTTTTGAACGCGTTTATTTATCACCCACTGTCCTATTTGCGTGTTATTTTTTTTTATTTTTTTTTTTATATTTTTTTTTTTTTCATGAGTTTGTTGTTTTTTTTTTTTTTTTTTGTTTTTTTGTTTTTTTGTTTTTTTTTTTTCGGGTTGAAACTCTGAGATATCATTCCCTTGTGCCTCAGCTTGCCGATGCTTTATATGTTAGGGTAAAAAAACCATTTGATACTTTTTTAATCATATTTAGTACTTATGTAAGTGTTTACGTACGTTTGTTTAAACAAATGTTATATTGCTAAAAATGCCTAGCTAAGAATTAAAAATAAGTGACATTTAACTAAGCAAGAGCATCTCCGGTACAAAACTCGTTCTTGACCCTTTGAACACGTAAGTGTACCTTGTTTGGCTTGTTACCAACTTATTGTTAGCTCATCAAATTAAGCCTGATGACCCATTTCCAAACTATTACTCATTCACACGTAAACACAATTTCATTCTATTTATATATTTTGAACCCATGCATGTCTCCAGTGTTAGCCATATAATTTGTAGTTATCCATACGTTAGTTATGATTGTCTATTGATTAGTAGGAGATTAGGATGGTTAGTATAGTAGGAGATTAGCATGATCGATTAGTGGGTTTGCCAAAAATACCCCCATGTATATCCCTATATGTATCTCATCTCTTGGTGTGTAATAATGATCAAATCAATAAAACATATTACCATTACTTACATCTAGTGGGGGAAAAAACTCGTAACCCATTTTGGGCGTTTGAGATGCTCTACGTGATTACGTTTAAAGATTGCATCACATTATATAATACATGTGAGATCTCCAACCAAAAGAAGAGGCTAAAACGGAGGATGATTTCATAAAATCCAGCAATACTAAATTTTTAACATTAAACTATGCATCTTAGAATACAAGCATTATTAACACTTTTAAGCAATAAAAATATAAATAAAAGAAAATACACAGGACTACATACACAACTCAATCTAAAAGCATCTACAATGGCAAAAACAAGAATAGCTTTTCACTATTTAAATAAGTCTTTTGAAAGGCTTTTTTTCTATTGCATGAAAAGCTTTTTAAAAAGACTTGGTATACTTCAAGTCTTTCCTCAAAGTGATATGTGTTAAATGTGATATGCATTCATTGCATTAAATGCAAAAGTCATTTGTGTTTTAACCATTGTGGATGCTCTAAGCCTGCTACTTGCTGAAAAATTCATGTAGCAAGAAAAAAATACAATTGTAATCAAGTAATACATTCATGCCTATATATAATTGTTGGGATAACGATAAAAAAAATGTAGCTAACTTGTCAAATTTTATGATCGCATATACCTTACTAAATTTTTGACTTTTGTGAGGAGCTATGGATCATACTTTATAATTTTGACCTTCAAGTGCATTATTGTTGAGGTATAAAAGATCAAAGTGCTGCTGAAGACCAAAGTGCTGCTAAAATGTTTAAAGTCAAAGTACTGCTTGTGATCAAAGTACTGCTCGTTGATAAAGTCAAAGTACTGCTTGAAGATAAAGACTGAAGATTAGATTAGGAATATTATGTATAATCTAGAATATTATAAAGTTAGAGTTTGTATACTTGTCGTTCAAGTATTGTAAACCAACTAGGATATTTCTTGTGCCTATAAAAGGAACCCTAAGTCATTATTAGAGATACGAATACTTTTAGAAAAAAGCTAAAGTTCGATATTAGCTATATTAGGGTTGTTTGTGAATCTGTAAAATTAGCAGGTTCAAAGTTTGATTAATATAAAGTGTTGAAGTTGTTATAATTCTTCTTAGCTTTGTTAAGTAATTCCGCATACTTAATAGAGTAATTCAGTGTTTCATCATTAGTAGTTTAGGATTTATCCAAGACTGCTAAACCTTAGACAAGCTATAATAAAGTAGTTTGGTCAGAGTATAACGATCCAACAAGTGGTATCAGAGCTTGTGTGGAAACTCTGATTAAGAAGAAACCCTAAACCCTAAATCAAGTCGATCTTCTAAACAAACCCTACAAGATGTCTCAACCTGAACCTACACCTATGCCATCCATCACCACTGTTAGAATTCCCATAGTCAAGAAGGGAGAGTATGATCTCTGGAGCATGAAGATGAGGCAATACATTGCTATTACTGACTCTGCACTTTGGGATATCATTGTCAATGGCAATCAAGTTATAGAAGAACCTGAAGTTGTTCCTGGACAGCCTAAACCACCTCAGCAACAACTCTCTGCAACTGTAAAGAGGAATCAAGACAAAGCTCTCAACATACTACTGTCTGCTATCCCTGATGGCCACCTGTTGAAGTTTCATAATGCTAAGGATGCTAAACAACTGTGGGCTGCTATCAAAACAAGATTTGGAGGTAATGCATGATGCTTCCAAGAAGATGCACAAAAGTTTGTTGAAGCAGCAGTTTGAAACCTTTGCTGTTGGAGAAAGAGAAGGACTTGATGCTGCCTATGAGAGATTTCAAAATCTTCTCAGTATGCTAGAGATACATGGTGTAGAAGTCTCTACTGAAGATGCAAACTTGAAGTTCCTAAGGAGTTTGCCATCTATCTAGCATATGATTGCTACTATGATCAGAGGTCAACCTGATTTGGCTACTATGGACTTTGATGATTTATACAACAACTTGAAGGTGTATGAGCATGAGATGAATGGTAAATCAGGTTCATCAACCAACAGTATTGCTTTTGTGTCTCCTGCCAAGACAAGCAGTACTTCCACTAAAAGTACTGCTTATCCAGTTCAAAGTACTGTTGCTGATGTTTACTCAACTGTGTCTACTACCACTTCACAACTCTCAAACAACATCAATTGTGATGATGTTGTGTGCTCATTCTTTGCTCAACAAGCCACTTTACCTGTTACCTATGAAGAAGACCTACTGCAGATTGAAGAAGATGATCTAGAAGAAATTGACATCAGATGGCAAGTTGCTATGATTACTGCTAGGATCAAGAAGTTCATGAAGAAAACAGGAAGAGGGATTGATTTCAAGGCCAAACAAGGTATTGCATTTGACAAGTCTAAGATTGAATGCTTTAACTGTCAAAAGACTGGTCACTTTGCAAGGGAATGTAAGTTTGCCAAGTATCAAGCAAACAGGATGATAGAAAAACCCAAGGTTGAACTCAAGGAGCTTCCTGAACCAAAACCAAAAGCATTTGTGGCTCAAGAAAACTTATCAGAGGTTGACTGGAGTACTGAATTTGATGATGAACCAGTTACTCTCTCTATGGTTGCAATGAAGGAATATGATTGGAGCACAGCTTTTGATGAGGAACCAGGATGTACTACTTTGGATTCCACTGAAGATCTTGGAGGCTTTGACTGGAGCATGGTGAATGAAGATGCACCTGTCCTGCTGGCTTTGGTTGCTACTGCACCTACTTCATCTACTGCTACTGAGGTATGCTCTAAGTGCAATAATGTGTATCAAAAGGTACTTAGTGATTATGTGTCTGAAAGAGATAAACATAATAAAGCTAGGTCTGAAGTCTTAGGTTATCAATTGACCTTAGAGTCCTTAGAAGCTAAAATAATTACACATGAAAATAATGAAGTAGCTTGGGCTGAAAAATACCAACAACAGGACTATCAGTTAAAGTTAAGTGAATGGAAGTTAGGATGTAAGGTGTCTGAGTTAGAAAAGATAACTAAGGAAAGAGATGATTTGTTAGAAAAGCTTAAAAGTTGGAACAAAGCTGGTCTTTCTCATGTCCAGTTCTGTGAAAAACAAAGGAGAGCAAGTGTTACAACTGGTCTAGGTTATGGTGTTGAATATAGTAGCTCAGATGAGACCACACCTAGTCCTAAGGAAGAAGTCAAGTCAGAAGAACTCTCAACTAGTGAATTTGAAACTTGTTCAGAAGAAAACACATCTAGTGATGAGGAACCCATAAGCCCAACACCTCCTGAATTTAAGAAAGATGAAGGGTATCATGCTGTTCCTCCTACCACTGGCAATTTTCAACCACCTAGGAAGGATGTTTCTTGTTTTGGGGTAGACAGTCTAGAGTTTAGGAATAAACTTAAGGGTCAATCTAATTCAAGTAAACCTGAAGTCAAAGTTGAGATTCTTAAGAATCATAGGAATACTAGGGGATCAGGGAATAATGTCAATGATAAGAGTTTCTCTAAACCTTTTTCAAAACCAGCAGTATTTTCTCACTTTAATCAAAGGACTGCTAGTCACTCAGCAGTTCCTTCAAATAATTCTTTCCAACATACTGCTAACTTTAGAAACTCTTCTCATTATTCACCTAGAGGTCACACTGGTCTTGGCTATAACCCTCAAAGATCTGGATTTGGGTCAATGAATCAAAAATTGTGTTTTGTTTGTTATAGTCCTAATCATTTGATAAAAGATTGTACCTTACATTCAAATTACTTAAGTCAATACCCAAAGACCAGATCTGCACAACATAGGCCTACAGAAACTAAACCAGCTTCACCCAAACCTGTTTGGAATTATTCTAGAAGGGTCAACCATAGTAATTTCACTAAATCATATAGGTACCCTCAACAGAAAAGAACTTTTTCTAAACAACCAGTACCTTCAGGTCATTCTTTTCAAGGTACTGGTAAGCCACAAACAGTATTCTCTCAAAGTACTGTTAGGAGATTTTCACCTAATCAAGGTACTACTCATGTAAGACCCAATGTTTCAAAACGAGCTCCTGGCCATGATACCAATTTTTCTACATCTAAGAGGCCTTACAATAGAGTACCTAAACCACAGACCTCAACCCAAAAAGTTAAAACTATGGGTCAAAAAGGAAAGTACTGTTGGGGACAAACCAGTACTTTCAGAAAGTGTGGGTGAAAAAGAACATGCTATTGTAAAAGAAAGTTGTTTTTCTAACAAAGATCAAGTTTTTGAACAAAAGAAAGTTATTGATCATGTTTTAAAAGATAGTGGGAATTACATACTTAAAGATTTTAAGTATGTGACTCCACAAGGGGAACACAAGTCAGTAATGGCTTGGGTTCCTAAAAGAAACTAACTTTCTTATCTTTGTGCAGGGCAACCCAGAAGAGGAACTAAAGATCATTTGATTGTTGACAGTGGTTGCTCTGGAATCATGACAGGAGAAAAGCAGATTCTGTCAGATTTTAAGCCATTTTTTGGAGGAAAAGTTGCATTTGGGAATGATGCTACTGGAGTGAGAATTACAGGCAAAGGAACTATCAAGACTGGAAAGATTGACTTTGAGAATGTTAGCTATGTGAAGGAGCTCAAGTTCAATTTACTATCAGTTTCCCAGATCTGTGACAAGAAGTACCCTGTCTTGTTCACTTATACAGAATGTTTAATTCTCTCACCTGAATTCAAGTTTGAAGCTGAAGAATTAGTGGTCTTAAGGGCACCAAGGACCAATGATGTGTACAGCATTGATATGAAGAATATCTTAGCTACTGAGAATGTTACATGTTTAGTAGCTAAAGCATCAACTGAAGAAGCACATCTATGGCACAGAAGACTAGGTCATGTGAACTTCAAGAACATCGACAAATTAGTCAGAGGCAATCTAGTTCGAGGTTTACCTTCCAAAACTTTCAAGACTGATCAATCATGCTTGGCCTGCAAGAAGGGTAAACAACATAAAGCCTCCTGTAAAAAGCTTGAGGAAAGAACTGTAAGAGAACCTTTGGAGCTGTTGCATATGGATCTTTTTGGACCTGTTTCTATTTCAAGCCTCAACAAGAAGAAGTACTGCTTAGTTGTCACAGATGATTGTAGTCGTTTTAGTTGGGTCTTTTTCTTGGGATTTAAAGATGATACATTTTATGCCATTCATGACTTAATCATCTCCCTGGAAAATCAGTTAAGACACAAGGTTAGAGGTATTAGATGTGACAATGGGACTGCGTTCAAAAACAAACTTATGGATGACTTCTGTGCTAATAAGGGGATCAAGAGGGAATTCAGTATTGCAAGAACTCCTCAGCAGAATGGAGTTGCAGAAAGAAAGAACAGAACTTTGATAGAAGCAGTAAGGACTATGCTAGCAGACTCACTCTTACCTATTCAGTTTTGGGCTGAAGCAGTAAGTGCTGCTTGCTATATTTTGAATAGAGTTTCTATCACCAAACCTCAAATGAAGACACCCTATGAATTATTGATGGACAGAAAACCTAGTATCAGCTTTATGAAGCCTTTTGGATGTCCTCTTACTATTCTTAATACCATTGATAAATTGGGAAAATTTGATGGCAAGTCTGAGGAAGGATATCTCTTGGGTTATTCTACAAACAGTAAAGGTTTTCGGGTATATAACAAAGTTACAAAGAAGGTTCAAGACTGTCTTCATGTTGAATTTCTTGAAGATCTACCAAACCAAAAAGGTAAAGGTCCTGATTGGATGTTTGATCTTGATATATTGACTCCTTCTATGAACTATGTGCCTGTTAGGGGGGAGAATCAAGTTGTCCATTCAGAAGAAGACAATTCACAGTTCATAGTTCATGGTGTCAATGCTAGTCCTACAGATGCTGACAAAGAACATAGTACTGTCAATAAAAACCAAGGTACTGCTAATGATAAGCAAGATACTGTTAACTCAACCACAACAGTCTCTGAGGAAGATCAAGCTATACAAGATGAATTAAATAGGATGCTTTTTCAAGAAACACTTGCAAAGTCCTATGAAGATGATCTAAGACAAGCTTATGAAGCAGAACAGACAAAAGAAAATCCTAAATCTTCAACTGACAGCACTTTGAAGAACAGTACTTTCGATCCCAGTACTTTGGATCAAAGTACTGCTACTCAAGATGAAGGTACTTCTAGGGGAATCAAGTCAAATACTTGGACAAATACTGAAGATTGGCCTGATTCATCCATGCCTCCATTTGAAGAATCAGATGATGAGTTGCAAGATGAAGGAATTTTTGGTGAACAGGGTCCTTATCAAACAAATTTGGAAGATGATCTTACTGTACCAACAACTCACACTTCAAGAGTACATAAGAATCATCCTACAAACAAGATTATTGGTTCTCCTACTTCTGCTGTTCTTACAAGATCAAAAGCTAAAAGCATGACTAAGCCTCAAAATGCTTTACTTAGTTTTGTCTATAAACAGAACAGGTTGAATCATAAAGATCAACAGACTTGTTTATTTGCTTGCTTCATCTCTCAAGAAGAACCCAAGAACATAAAGCAAGCTTTATCCAAAGAAAGCTGGGTTGAAGCTATGCAAGAAGAACTTCTACAGTTTAAACTTCAAGAAGTTTGGGTTTTATGTGATTTACCTGATGGAATGAAGGTCATTGGTACAAGATGGGTTTTCAGAGTTAAAAGAGATGAAAGAGGTAATGTGATCAAGAACAAAGCAAGACTGGTTGCTCAAGGATACAGACAAGAAGAAGGAGTTGATTATGATGAAGTCTTTGCTCCTGTAGCAAGAATTGAAGCTATAAGATTATTTCTTGCTTTTGCCTCTTATATGAGATTCCCAGTTTATCAAATGGATGTCAAGAGTGCCTTTCTTTATGGCAAAATTACAGAAGAGGTTTATGTCAAACAACCTCCTGGTTTTGAAGATCCTGAACATCCAAACAAAGTCTACAAAGTTGTTAAAGCACTGTATGGTCTTCATCAAGCCCCTAGAGCTTGGTATGAAAGACTTTCAAATTTTCTGTTACAACATGGCTATAGGAGAGGAGCCATTGATAAGACTTTGTTCATTAAGAGAGACAAAAAGGATATCATGCTAGTTCAAGTGTATGTGGATGATATTATTTTTGGTGCTACAAAACAATCCATGGTGAAAGAGTTTGAAGAACTTATGCAAAAAGAATTTCAGATGAGTTCAATGGGTGAGTTGACTTTCTTTTTGGGACTTCAAGTTAAACAGTCAAGTACTGGTATTTTCATAAGCCAAGATAAGTATGTCACTGACATTCTTAAGAAGTTTAATCTCAATACTATCAAGCCAGTCACTACACCTATTAAATCCTCAAACTCACTTGGAAAGGATGAAGATGGAAAACCAGTGGAAGTCAAGCTTTACAGATCAATGGTTGGGTGTCTTATGTACTTAACTGCCTCAAGACCTGATATTATGTTTGCAGTCTGTTTATGTGCAAGATATCAAGTTTCACCCAAGGTTTCACACATGAATGCTGTTCAAAGGATCTTTGCTTATCTCAAGTATCAACCTAAATTAGGATTGTGGTATCCTAGGGAGTCACCTTTTCACTTGCAAGCCTTTTCAGATAGTGACTATGCTGGAGATAACTTTGATAGAAGATCAACCACTGGTGGATGCCAATATCTTGGAAGAAGATTAGTTTCATGGCAATGTAAGAAACAAACAATTGCAGCAACCTCATCTACTGAAGCAGAATATGTTGCAGCTGCAAGTTGTTGTGGACAAGTGCTTTGGATGCAAAATCAGCTTTTGGACTATGGATTTAATTTCAAGAATACTCCTATCAACATTGATAATGAGAGTACTATCTGTATTGTGAAGAATCCAGTGTATCATTCAAAGACCAAGCACATTCAAATTAGACATCACTTCATTCGAGATTGTTATGAGCACAGGTTGATTAATGTGGTCAAGATTCATACAGATGATAATGTAGCAGATCTACTTACTAAAGGCTTTGATGTTACAAGATTTAAGCATTTGGTGGTAAGTATTGGTATGATTAATTTTTAGGCCTACTTTTGAGGGGAGGCATTAGCAGTTGTTTCTTATTTGAGGGGAGGCTACATTCATCATTCATTCTAAGAAACAGCACTTTTATTCATAAAAGTCACAGTACATTCATCTTGAAGACAAAGACATTACACCAACAGAGTTATACATAAAAGCAAACCTACACCAATCCTACTACAACCTAGAAAACCTACTCCATAGGCTTTTTCCCTTTTCCCTTGTTGTGCTTTGCCTTCTGAGATTTCTTTCTCTTCTCTTCAAAAGATGCTTGCATCTTTGGGCATGGAAGGAACAGCACTTGCTTTGGAGGACGTTCTGGCTTTGATGGCTTCTCACTTGGGCCTTCTTGAGCAGACCAATTCATGTTCTTCATTGCAGATTCCAAGGCATGAGTCAAAGCAATTGGCAGTTCTTTGGCTAGTTGTGTAGGAGTATCAGCAGTTGGTGCCTTTCTCTTGGTGTTTCTCTGGTAGGAACCTATTGTCATAGGGGGAAAATTTCTACTCCATCCTGTTGAAGAATCAGAACTAGGGTCAGAATAATACTTTATCTCATTATCTGAATCAGTATCTGATGAGGTGTACACAAATGGTGATTTGCTCATGGTGATGTTGTGTGATGATAAGAAGATTATTGAAGTTTTTGGGATGATTTTGTGATGAATATGCATATGGATGAAGAGTCTTTTTATAGGCAATTGAGTTCTGTATGGTGAAAGTACTGCTCAACAGCTATGTGAAAGTACTGTTATGCTGACGTGGAAGTACTGTTACTATACAACGGTCAATTATTTATGGTAACTGATATTTAAAAATTGGAAAGAAATAAGGGATAAAAATAACAATATTGAGTATTTATTGGGATTTGATTTTATAAATCTTACCCATATTTACTTAACCCTACCACTCTTTTCTCTTTCATTATAACTTCCACTTCACTTTCGCCGTTTTTCGCAAATTACTTTCACAAACCGTACTCAAATGGCTCGTTCAACATGTAATCGTCACAATATGGTAGCCAATTTAGATAAGACTGAATTCAATGTTTCTTTTCATGATATCATTGATTTCCTTGCTGGGTCTCCAATTAACTATGCTATTTTGGTTAACCCTGATGTGATTGGACCCTGGATTCAAGAATTTTGGGCTACTGCCACTGCTGGATGGGAGGAATTGGATGTTTGGTTTATTACTGCTAAGGTAGCTGGTCGCAATATTCGTATAACAGAGGCTCAAATCAGAGCAGATCTTTAGTTTAATGATGAAGAAAGTACTGCTTGTTTTGCTAAACAGGTTATTTGGGATACACTTAGGGATCTTGGATATGAGGGTTCACTTCGAAAACTCACATTTGACAAACCCTTATTCAGTCCTCATTGGAAGTACTTGATCCATGTACTTCTTCATTGTCTAAGCAACAAGAGTACTGCTTGGAATGAATTTCCCAAAACCATAGCATCTGCTTTGGTAGGATTGGCAACTAATCAGCCATTCAACTTCTCTTGGATGATTTTAAATGGAATGATTAATCACATAAAGAAGAATTCTCCATTCTTGATGTATCCTAGGTTCATACAGGTGTTTTTGAATAAGCAGCTTGAAGGTATTCCTAAGCCTCAAGAATTTTTACCAGTTGTTGTGCTTCATGATAAGGTGTTTACCTTCATGGCCACAAAGAGTCCTCTCTTTTCTGGTCAAGATACACCTCTTACTGAGTATATGTTGGAGGTAGCACAAGCTGTTAGGGATGCTGTTCAAGATGATTCAGAGGATGCTTCTGAATATGGAGATTCTGCTTCAACTCCATCTCAAAAGACTGTCTCACATGAAAAGACTGCTTCTGCAGAAAAGACTGTTTCTCTGCAAGGTACTGCTCTAGATGACTCAGATCATGGTGTTAGTCAACCACCCACCCCCAATGATTATACTTCCACAGATGGAAATCAGACATCTGGAGGAGATGAGGGAGTGATGGCTGATGAGGATACACGTGATGAAGATGATGTTATGGATAATTATGCTTTGACAAGAGAATTAAAGAAACTGAAAAGAGCTTATGATGATCAAGCTACTGCTTTGAAAAATCTTCAAAAGAAGTACAAGAATTTGAAGAAATTGGTTAAGTCTCTCATTCAACATTCTTCAGAAGGTCTCCAGACATTTAAGTCAAAGAAGAGGAGGCTAAGAAAGCTATCTTCATTCACATTGGGGAGGAATAAGGAAGATGTGAATTTGAATGAAGATGCTGATAATGAAGATGTTGATGATCAAAAGACTGTGGATGAAAAGACTGCTGATCAAAATACTCCACAGACACCACTTGAAGAACAAATTTCTAAAATTATAGTAAGAACTCTTGGTGTTTAAGTAAATTTTCTTTCGCAAAACTAACAATATGATTCAATCTAACCTCCCCGGCAGCGGCGCCAAAAACTTTGATGTGTTTCGAAAGCTTTAAATTTATTAGACTAGTTTCACCATTTCCTTAATACACAAAACACATGGGTAAAAGTATAACCCCCGTTTATAGCAAAGGTTTGAGGTAAGACCAGGTCGTCCCAAGAGAGGATGTT
>LBNU01009483.1:169378-196313 GCA_014162995.1 Artemisia annua
TCACCATGTCTGAAATAAGTGAAGAGTTGACTAGCCCACAAGAAAATGGCTTGTGGTAAAGGCTGTGGAAAATCCATTTATGGTAATTAGTTCACCATGGTTGTGATCAAAGAACTAACTAGTCCATAAGCAAACGGCTTTTGGTAAAGACTACTCAAATCCATTGATAGCTGATGATTTGCTAAAAATCATATGGTTATCAATGTACCATGGTTTACTTAACCTAAACATTGGCTACTCCAGAGTTAATGGCTTTGGTAAAGAGACATCAAAATCCATTAATTTTCAATGATTCACCTCTCACAAGAGTTTACACACCTGGAAGTGATGAGAATAGTATGAAACTGAATATGATTTGATGTACCTTATGTTGCTGAGTAGCTGAGAAGGGATTAAGATGCTGTAAAGACAAAAAGATTTTTGCTGATAAAGATTGCAGATACTTTATGCTGATGATAACAAAATAACGAGTATGACTTTCAAAGAAGACAACCTTTCCTTGAAGACAAAGCTTACACATGGAAACTTGAACTCAAACAAGTAGAATTCAAGTTAGGAGAGGATTGTTGAGGTATAAAAGATCAAAGTGCTGCTGAAGACCAAAGTGCTGCTAAAGTGTTTAAAGTCAAAGTACTGCTCGTTGATAAAGTCAAAGTACTGCTTGAAGATAAAGACTGAAGATTAGATTAGGAATATTATGTATAATCTAGAATATTCTAAAGTTAGAGTTTGTATACTTGTCGTTCAAGTATTGTAAACCGACTAGGGTATTCCTTGTGCCTATAAAAGGATCCCTAAGTCATTATTAGAGATACGAATACTTTTAGAAAAAAGCTAAAGTTCGATATTAGCTATATTAAGGTTGTTTGTGAATCTGTACAATTAGCAGGTTCAAAGTTTGATTAATATAAAGTGTTGAAGTTGTTATAATTCTTCTTAGCTTTGTTAAGTAATTCCGCATACTTAATAGAGTAATTCAGTGTTTCATCATTAGTAGTTTAGGATTTATCCAATACTGCTAAACCTTAGACAAGCTATAATAAAGTAGTTTGGTCAGAGTATAACGATCCAACAATTATTTAATTTTTATGATGATTTTTACTTTCTGTTATTGATAAACGGAATGATAAAATTATCACAAAATACACATAAATGTCAAATCTAAAAAGTAGGATACACACAAAGATCGAAATTTTAGTATGATACGTATAAATAAATTTTGACAAGTTGGTTACATTTTTTAAGATAGAGATTACCTAATGTTTAGCTCAACATAACTAGTCATGTTGTTTCGCATAAGAGATAGTGATCCCCACAAGATGACCTAATTTAAAATAAAAGACCACTAAGTTTTGAGTGGTGATAAAACCACAAAAAACTCTCACAAAAACTTTCACAAAATGAGGTGCCATTTCTTGATTGGCTAAATCAAAGATAAGAAAGAGAAATCATAGAAAAATACACCACTTAAATATTGACACCTCATTTTGTGAGAGTTTTTTCGGTTCTATCAAACTTTCTAGTTTTTATCAAGGTTATAAATAGCGTGAGGCGTGGCGTGGCGGAATGGTCAAGCCTCAAGCCTTAGCGTTGGCGGCATGGCGTTTTTAAGGAGTGAATTAAGACGGCAAAAAGTATGTATAGATTTATAGATTATATTATATTTCATTAGTATATCATATTTCATATACATCGAGTTTACAAAAAGTGTTATACATAAGCAATAAAGTCAAGAAACTCTCTTTACATTTCTAATCTTCTTCAAATACTAGTAAACCCTAAACGCCAAATACGAGTAAACCTCAAATACGATACCAAATTCCAATTACTAGTAAATCCCCTAAACGTCTCAAATACCAGTACACCTTATCGTGCCTTATCGCACCTCATCTCATGCCAAGCCTTAAGACGACGCCTTGGTCTATTGTGTGGCGTGGAGGTGACGCCTTGCGCCTTTGCGGCGCCAAAGCGCGTCTTTTAGAACACTGGTTTTTATGTGAGAAGCACAACATGACTAATTATGTTGAACTCAAAACTAATGGATCTCAATCTTCTTCATTTTTTTTATTTATTTTTTTTTTCATAATTGTTTGGTACTTTATTTCCGAATTAAGTTTTTGAAATCAATGACTAGTTTCACATTCATTCATGTGCGTCAATGTGCGTTTAGTTCGCAGAATGTTTTTAAAAAAATATATAATAATTTATGCAAATATAAAGGTAGCGATAAAGAATGGGAGGTGATTTGTACACCATTTTTTTTCTCCATCCACCACTAAATCATGCATAGCAGTGTTGTACTGTATGCATAACTGGTGTAATTTAGTGGTGGATGGCAAAAAGAATTGGTGTACAAATCATCTCCAATAAAGAAAATGACAATTTAACCACAAAACGGTTTAAAAAAACATTAAACGCCAAACCAAACAATCTTTTTTGGCAACAACTCTTTTGCTTAATCAAACTGATATCCAGTGAATCCCAATAACACTCCAAATAGACCCTAAGAGTATTTTTTTGATTATAGGGTGGAATCGTCAAATATTTTGGCGAAATGCAAAACGTGGTATCTATTATTTTCCCAATCCCCAAAATATGTAAGATGAGCTAGTTTTTAGTGTGACATTATCCAGAAGCTCCTCCCTCTCCTATAAATACCAATGATTGTGCTAACCATTTCTTCACCAAAATCTCAAGTCTCAAGTGTTATTTAACTTAGTTCGGATTTAAAATGGTGAACAAATCAGTTGCTTTCTCCGCATTTCTTCTAATCCTTTTCGTTCTCGCAATTTCAGGTGAGCATGTCTTAATCCATATCTATATTCATTGCTAATAACCATTTAATGTAATGCATGCTATTCGGTTTTATTTTATAGATGTTGAATAATCCTAGCATAACATGCGATATGTTTTTGGGCAAAAGCTTAAACTACTTCTTTCCTAAATATATAAAGCTCGGCCCGTTAAATTGTAGATTTTTTTAACAAGCTCCTAAATCGTAGGTTACTTCAAGCACCGTTTAAAACAAGCTTCAGTTTCTAGATCCGACTTGAGCTTTAGTTGCAACTATTTTGCCAAATTAACTCATTAAAGAATTTGATCGAGATTTTAGAGTCATTAAGTAGTAATTCTTTTACGAGTATTGTTTTATGTGGCCTAACAAGCTAAAAATTGCACAGAAATAGCGAGTGTGAGAGGAGAACTATGTGAGAGAGCTAGCAAGACATGGTCAGGAAATTGCGGCAACACAGGACACTGTGACAGCCAGTGCAAATCATGGGAGGGAGCAGCCCATGGAGCGTGTCATGTGCGTGGAGGAAAACACATGTGCTTCTGCTATTTCAATTGTCCGAAAGCACAAAAGCTCGCCCAAGATAAAGCTAGAGCTGAAGAACTCGCACAAGAAAAACTCAACGCTCCAAAGCTCAATCCTGATGCCAAGAAAGTCGTGCCAAATGTTGAACATCCATGAAAGGATTAGTTTCCTTAAATACAAAGTCTAGACTATAATAATTTGAATAAAAACAGAAATTGCTTGTTTATTGTCACATTAAGAGCTTCTTTGTAGAAGCATGGTATTGTTCAATATAGCAATTTCTTCGTAGTGATCATATCTGTAATAACGTGGTAGATAGTTTATGCTTCCCATGCAGAAGCGTTTTCAAACATGTATGAAGTGCAAGGTCTTCTTCTGTTATCTTTCATGGTTAAATTATGCTAATGATTTTAAATTCAAATGAACCTCTAACTGAAAATTACAGTATCTACAGAAACCTCTGACTAGGGTGAGCAAATAAATCCGAAAAAACTGAAACCGAACCAAAAACCGGAAAATAACTAAATAAATCAAATTTATAAATTCATATTCATTTTGTGGGTAGATTTATAATATATTTATCTTAACGCTTATGTTTATATGCGTGTTTGTCGTGTCGTGTATTTACTTGAGAACATATCAATAAATATAAAACGATGATCATAATATGTGTTTGTTCGCTTGCATGTGTGTGTCTCATCTATATGTCTATAATTATAGAATTATGTAATAAACATTATTATGCTTACATTGACAAAAAAGAAAAAGTAAATAAGAATAACCAATTTTTTATCTAATACAAGTTTGTTGGTATAAATTTGCCATGCCCAAATATAAACAGTTAGAATCCGAAAAATCCGAAAAACCGAACCGAAACCGACAATAAACCGAAAAACTGAACCGCCGAAAACCGAACGATTTCGATTTTGGGTTCTATAAAAACCGAACATTTCGGTTCCGTTTCGGTTTTAGCCAAAAACCGACCCAAACCAAACTGTACACACGTTAGTGAAACTTACAAATGAATTATGCTAATGATTTCATGGACTTAAAGATCAATTGTACCAAATCTGTTTTAATTTGTTGTGGTTGGAAGCGTTTTGAAAAGTTCACCAAAGGGATTCAAGTGGGAGATCGATATGTTTTTATAATATCCTAAAACTTTTTAATAAAACCGAAATTGAAACCATCTGGACTTGAAACTTTTTTACTTTTTGGGTAAAAGGACTCCACTTGATAAAATATATTACACCAAAAAAACTGTTAAGTATAATGGAATGTGGCTGAAGTACCACATTAACCTCAAGCAACCACTTAAACAACCACTAGATCATTTATGATAGGCCACAAACGATCAACTAGCTACAAACAACTAAACTACCAAACATGAACTAGCATAAACTAAGAAACATCAAAATATATGCAAAACAAAAGAAGAAAAACATAACCAAGTCTGATGTCATGGATGCCAACAGCCTTTAGTTCGGCTGTAGAGAGACCACAATCAATTAAGTAATCATCGTCATAAGCATTGTAGTTGTATGTATCCTCTCTCCATTGCTCCAAAATATTCTTTGGATTCCCTCCACCACCAGAATAATTAGTCACGTTGGGATAATCCAACACCTCATCATCATCCTCACTGTCAGAGACGACCACATCGCCAACCTTAGAAAATGGATTACCCTCATTTTTTCCTTCTTTTCCCATATTAGGAGTGCTATTAATATCGGAATGACCAGGGGTATTAAAAGAAGTAGGGATATTATCGCCCGGATAAGCAACCTTCTTTATGGGTTTACCATCATCATCTACAAGACTCTCCCATCAAGAATTAGCTTCTCAAGCTTCCCAATTTTCTCAGCAATAGGAGTAGTACTAGGGATATTTTCAGACATAACCACATTACCATCAACAACATTACTATCAGGAGCACATGTAGGATCAATCGCAGGTTCCAAAACTGAATCTTGCTCCCTAAGCACATCAAAACTATTCTTCAAATCAAAAAGATTAATATCATATACCATATTATTGCTGTTACCTTGGATATCACGTAAAAGAGATGTATTACTAGTAGAAGCATTAGAATAAGAAGGCGACACATTGTTCACCTTACTAACATTAGGGTCCAAAGGATAAGTAGCACCAACTTTAGCATGCGATTCCAAGTTACCTTTGGGTTGTGAACTAGATGCCTTGTCATTCTTTGAAGGCTTGCTAATCGGACGATACTAGTAATTAGGATATGGTTTAGTAAGCCGAATACCTCCAATAGGACGAGAACTAGATTTTCCGTTATGTTTACCCTTACCATTTTTCCTGGTAACTTTAGTAAACCCATCATCACTAACCAATGGTTTCTCAACCGATTTAACTCTCCTAGGACAGCCCTCATCATTGTAATAAAATTTTTTTGCATGTATCGTACCGTGAAGGTTTACATTCATATTCAAACTCTAGTTTCTCCATGAAGTGGCCTGAACTGTTATGGAATGGAATTGCCATAACAAGAGAATCAATCAAACCTGCCCTAGATGAGACTTCAATAAGTGCATGAGCATAAGAATTATGGCCCCAATATTTGAGACAAATATAGCTAGTATAAGCATCAAGCATGATTGGATGGCCAATCTAGGTTGTAATTAAGCTCAAACCAACTTCTGAGTACGCAACAATAGGAACATTATGGATCTTAACCAAAACAGGAGCGGTAGTTATTTCCTCTTTTGTAAGTTTGGAATTAAGAGTCCAAGCGTTTAAAAAAATAGGTGTTGGTCCGATATATTTGTGCAACACAATGAATCATATGAACAAAAGCTTGAGCAAATGATAATAACTTATGTTCATTAAAAATAAGGGCATGATTACACAATCTTGACCTAGAACAAATAATAATACCCATTTTTAGATTACTACTGTGGCCTGGGTTGAGGTGAAAGCTGTACGAGGGATAGTTGCGGAATACTATCCCTATTAATAACAAATGTTGCGCTTCAAGTTTTGAGTAAAGGGTCTCCACCCGGTAAAATATATTACTCCAAAAAATAGTTAAGTACAATGGAATGTGGCTGAAATACCACATTAACCTTAAGCAACCGCTTGAAACAACCACTAAATCATTAATGACAGGCCATAAATAATCCAACAAGCTACACACAACTAGAAAACCAAAAAAAACCAAGAATAAACTAAGACACATAATTCTTTATGCTAACCAAAGGAAAAACAACCTAACTAAGTCTAATGTCATGGATGGCAGCAGCCTTTAATTGGGCCGCAGATAGACCACAATCATCAAAGTAATCATCATCATAACCATTGTAGTCACATGTACCATCTTTCCATTGCTCTAACAGACTCTATCGTTCCCTCTACTATCAAAATAATAAGTCACGTTAGGATATTCCATAACTTCATCGTCGTCACTATCAGTAACAACCACATTACCCACCTTAGAGAATGGTTTACCCACCTTGGTTGAAGAAGAATCAACATTTTTTAGAGGTTTACCATCATCATCATTATCCATAAGAATAACTTTCCCCTCAATAATTAGCTTTTCAAGCTTCCCAATTTTCTCAACAATAGGTGTAGTACTAGTGATACCATAGGGGTCGGCTCCATTGTCATGACTGCATCCTCCACAGTTTTTCTTCAGCATGTTATAGCTTCTTTACATCAAGAGTTCTCCATGACCAATTTTGGCCCACTTAATTAGTTTTGGGCATTTATGTTACTCGCAATACTTCTGGGATGTTTCTCTCTCAATGGAAGTATGCTACTGAGGTGCTTGACCAGGTTGGTATGCCTACTTGTAATCTGTGTCGTACTCCTGTTGGTTACGTAATTTATTACGAGAGTTACATACACCACTTTCTACGGCTACGGTTGTTTATTGTGGTAATGTGAGTGCTGTCTATCTCTCCTTTAATCTCGTGAAACATCATCGCATGAAGCATATAGAGATTGACATTCACTTTGTTCGTGACTTGGTGGCTATGGGTCATGTATGTGTCCTTCATGTTCCTTCTCGATACCAGTATGCAGACATCTTCACCAAAGGATTACCTACGGCATTGTTTGATGAGTTTCACTCCAGCTTGAGTGTTCGTTCCTCTCCCGCTCAAACTGCGAGGGGCTGTTAGCATATGATTAGTGCTCAGTGGGCTTAGCCCAATGGTTACTTAGCTTGTATTATAATTGTCTTATGTAGCCCATTAGTAGCTTATTAATAATGGGCATTTTACATTCGATTAGGCATTCAATATACAGAATACCAAGTTTACACAGAAATCTAGGGACATTTTTTCCACTAACGTGACACGCGTGTATACCTGCTAGTTAAGTTTAAGAAAAACAAAAGTTGCATGAAAGTTTAACCAAAATATCTAAACTTAAGTCTTTGTGGAAATTATACATGTAGAAAAATTATATGTAAGGTCAATTCTGTTACCAACCGTAGTTCTTTATAATTTTATATTTTTAATTGGTATATTATAGGTCAAAAACTTGTGTGATTAGTATCAACTAGTTTATTGTAGTGACATTATAATTCTTTTTTGAACGGCTGTAGTGACTTTAGATTGAAGCCCCTCCTCCCATAAATAGTTAAAGGGTTATGGTACAAGGAAGTCACTAAAGTTTTACCAAAATTGAAGCCCCTCCTCCTATAAATAGTTCAGTAACATGAAAGTACAAAATGAAACTTTGTTTCCTTTGGACAAATTTTGATGAAACTTTAGATTGAAGCCCCTCCTCCTATAAATAGTTAAGTAACATGAAAGTACAAAATGAAACTTTGTTTCCTTAGGACAAATTTTGATGAAACTTTATTGACTTCCGTGTACCATAACCCATAGTTAAATACCCTATATTGTCAAAACCTTTTCTTCACCAAAATATCTTGAAGCCTTCTTGAACTTAGCTGTGATTCAAAATGGTGAAAAGATCGGTCGCTTTTTCCGCGTTTGTTTTGATCCTTTTAGTTCTTGCTATTTCAAGTGAGCTCATATCTTAGTTTATCTTTGTTATCAGCCATTTAAATAATCGTATTTAGTTTATTCATTATTCTTAGACCTATTGTGAATAATTATCATTATAGGAAAGTTTGACCGTAATTAGCGTGATTAAGCTTATTTTTATATTGATCTTTTTATANGCAGTACTAGTGATACCATAGGGGTCGGCTCCATTGTCTTGACTGCATCCTCCACAGTTTTTCTTCAGCATGTTATAGCTTCTTTACATCAGGAGTTCTCCATGACCAATTTTGGCCCACTTAATTAGTTTTGGGCATTTATGTTACTCGCAATACTTCTGGGATGTTTCTCTCTCAATGGAAGTATGCTACTGAGGTGCTTGAGCAGGTTGGTATGCCTACTTGTAATCTGTGTCGTACTCCTGTTGGTTACGTAATTTATTACGAGAGTTACATACACCACTTTCTACGGCTACGGTTGTTTATTGTGGTAATGTGAGTGCTGTCTATCTCTCCTTTAATCTCGTGCAACATCATCGCACGAAGCATATAGAGATTGACATTCACTTTGTTCGTGACTTGGTGGCTATGGGTCATGTATGTGTCCTTCATGTTCCTTCTCGATACCAGTATGCAGACATCTTTACCGAAGGATTACCTACGGCATTGTTTGATGAGTTTCGCTCCAGCTTGAGTGTTCGTTCCTCTCCCGCTCAAACTACGAGGGGCTGTTAGCATATGATTAGTGCTCAGTGGGCTTAGCCCAATGGTTACTTAGCTTGTATTATAATTGTCTTATGTAGCCCATTAGTAGCTTATTAATAATGGGCATTTTACATTCGATTAGGCATTCAATATACAGAATACCAAGTTTACACAGAAATCTAGGGACATTTTTTCCACTAACGTGACACGCGTGTATACCTGCTAGTTAAATTTAAAAAAAAACCAAAAGTTGCATGAAAGTTTAACCAAAATATCTAAACTTAAGTCTTTGTGGAAATTATACATGTAGAAAAATTATATGTAAGGTCAATTCTGTTACCAACCGTAGTTCTTTATAATTTTTATATTTTTAATTGGTATATTATAGGTCAAAAACTTGTGTGATTAGTATCAACTAGTTTATTGTAGTTACATTATAATTCTTTTTTGAACGGCTGTAGTGACTTTAGATTGAAGCCCCTCCTCCTATAAATAGTTAAAGGGTTATGGTACAAGGAAGTCACTAAAGTTTTACCAAAATTTGTCCTAAGGAAACAAAGTTTCATTTTGTACATCTAGGTTACTGAGCTTTCGGTAAGTATACACTTCGAAAATTCAGTGTTAGTCCGAGTAATTTGGCTGTATATTTTTTGATAAGTTCAGTAACCTGAGTAAACAAAAGTCAAAGTTCAATAACATGAACATTTACTTTTGTAAGTTCAGTTACGTGAGTGAACAAAATTTCAAAGTTCAGTAACATGAAAGTACAAAATGAAACTTTGTTTCCTTAGGAAAAATTTTGATGAAACTTTATTGACTTCCGTGTACCATAACCCATAGTCAAATACCCTATATTGTCAAAACCTTTTCTTCACCAAAATATCTTGAAGCCTTCTTGAACTTAGCTGTGATTCAAAATGGTGAAAAGATCGGTCGCTTTTTCCGCGTTAGTTTTGATCCTTTTAGTTCTTGCTATTTCAAGTGAGCTCATATCTTAGTTTATCTTTGTTATCGGCCATTTAAATAATCGTATTTAGTTTATTCATTATTCTTAGACCTATTGTGAATAATTATCATCATAGGAAAGTTTGACCATAATTAGCGTGATTAAGCTTATTTTTATATCGATCTTTTTATATGCCCTAACATGTTAATATTAATTTGCAAAGAAATTGCAAGTGTGAGAGCAGAGCTATGTGAGAAAGCTAGCTTGACATGGTCAGGAAACTGTGGCAACACACAACATTGTGACCGCCAGTGCCAATCTTGGGAGGGAGCAGCCCACGGAGTGTGTCACGTACGTGGAGGAAAACACATGTGCTTCTGCTACTTTAATTGTCCACAAGCCGAAAAACTTGCTCAAGACAAAGCCAACACCAAAAAGCTCGCACAAGATAAACTCAAAGCTCAAAAGAACGCCAAGAAAGTTACGCCGATAGTGAAGCATCCATGAAAGGACCATTTTTTCTTGAATAAAAATTATATATTACAAATAGAAATTGCTTCTTTATTTTTACATTAGGAGCTTCCTTCAAGAAGCATAATGTTCTCAATCAAGGATTTCTTTGTTGTAATGTGTAATACCGTGCTACTACCTTATGGTTTCATTCCCATGCAAACGCAAGTTTGTAAATCATGAAATAGGTCAATTTGCTTTTTTATTGAATATAATTATGCTACAAAGTTTTAACAAATGAAATGACATGCACCCGTTGCATTTAGTCTTTCTTTTCTTTGAACTGGCGAAATTAATGCACTGAACAGGCACTAGCAAGAAGCTAGAAGCCAAGAAGCAATACAAATAGATTACAAAGAGGCATTACCGCATTACAAGCTGAGATTGAATTCTTGATCCAATTCGTCCATGAGGAAGATCAAGTGATAATATCTTCCTAAGAATGTCTTTCAATTCCTTCGAGGCTTTCAATCAAAACAAGATAAAATTGTTTTAAAAAAAAATGCATAACTAAGGGTTGCTCAGTAACTTAAATCTAATAAACTGTTACAGCAAACCAAAAACTTTATTTTAACTGTAAATTTGATTAGAAGCTAGCAAAGAACTAGAAATCAATCATTGGTCGGTTTTAGGGTCCCTAGCGACTCTCTCAAAAACGGCGACAATGGCGATTCACGTATAAACTTTAAGATTTATCAGGTTGGTCTCATAATCAATCATTGGTCGGTTTTAGGGTCTCTAATCATTGTGTTGTTTAATTTTCCTTCTGAATCGTGACTTATTGGGATCTCAATATTATTAATTAATCATTGATATCCTTCAACTATATATCGTGGGTTGGTACTTGGTAGATGCTATCTTGCATGTACACCGACCATATCATTAATTAGATTCTAGATTGTGGGAAGGTGGTTATTCAATAACCTGGTACTACTTTTAGATCGCACAAGTTATTTAATTTCAAGTCGGTTCAAGCTTCTGTTTAACCGATTTACATATTTTCTGTTTGATCGATCTCTATGATGGGTTAGTAGATTTTTTTTATGCTTATTAGACCCTAACTGTCAAGTTAGGGTTTTTTCTTTAGTTATTGTACGAGCTTCTGCTGGTTTGCATGCTTCTGCTGGTTTTTTCTTTAGTTATTGCTACTGCGTTTTGATTGGTACTGTCAAGGTCATGGGTTATAAGAGAGATGGAGAAGGGTTTTTTAAATGTTAATAGTGCATATAAGTCGGCTAAAAAGAATGAATCTGAAATGACTCCTATAAACATTGATAGTGAGTCGACACAACACAAGGAGGCTCATGATGATGGTAAGTAACATTGATAGTGAGTCGACACAACACAAGGAGGCTCATGATGATGGTAAGTCTGGTCCGGGTACAAGTTATACGAGTGTGCCAAAGTCTCAATTAGGTTCTACTCCTATATCTTTTGCGGATATGCTTAAGGATAAAACACCTAAGAAGAGCGTTAAGATTTCAGAGATGCGAAACGAAAATTGTGTGGCTTGTGCTAATGTCACCATCCCTTTGGAAGCTGTCAATGAGGTACGCTCTAGATTCGTTAATACGTTGTATGGTTATTTCATTGGTAAGAGACTCGCTTTCCCGGTAGTTGAAAATTATGTTAGATATATTTGGGCAAAGTTTGGTTTACAAAGGGTTATGCTTAGTAATGGTTTTTTTTTTTCCTTTTCCAATTTGAAACCAAAGAGGCTATGGAAAGGTGTTGGAAGAAGGTCCGATACGATTGGTTCCTATATTTTTAAATATTTGGACTCCGAACACTAAACTTACAAAAGATGATATAACTTTAGCTCCTGTTTGGGTTAAACTTCATAATATTCTGGTTGTTGCGTATTCTGAGGTTGGTCTTAGTTTGATTACAACGCAAATTGGTCGTCCTATCATGCTTAATTCCTACACGAGTACGATATGCCTTAAGTCGTAGGGTCGTAATTCCTATGCTAGGGCCCTTGTAGAAGTGTCGTCAAAGGAAGCCTTACTTGATTCTCTTGTGGCTGCTATCTCCTACCCTAATAGGCCAGGTCATTCATTGGAAAAAATTGATATTGAATATGAGTGGAAGCCACCAAGATGTGAAACATGTAAAGTATTTGATCACAATGATGATGGATGTCCAAAGAGAGTGAAACTGGTTGTGAAAGATAAATCATTGGTTGATGAAGAGGGTTTCGTTGAAGCTTCTAAGAAGAAAGGTAAAGGTAAGCTTCAGGGTACTAATCGTCAGGTTGATGGAATCCGTTTTCAAAAGCCTAAAGTTTCGTATTACTATAGGCCGGTTACTAAGCCAAAGAATGGAGGAGCATCGACGTCTAAGCCTTCTGTCCAGTCGAATAAAGGTTCTCCAACGGTTAATGTAGGTTCTACTTGTAACAAACCTACTACTGTTCCTACTAGTAGTACGGATCCTCCCTAGGATGACCTAGGTAAGAATAATAATTAGGTTGAGGATATCAACCTTGTTGATTTGAAGAACAATTTTGATGCTCTTAAGGAAAAAGATTCGGTTTTAGAACCTGTGATTGTCAATACGGATACCTCTAAAATTATTTCTAGTTCTTCCAAAACTACTTCTCCATCGCCTATGAGGAACACTCCTATTGTTGAGAAAATTGGAAAGCTTGAAAAACTTATTATTGATGGGAAAGCCATCCTTGTGGATGGTAATGGTAAATCTATTCCGGTGGCTGATGGTAAAAGGAAGGGTAACCCATTCTCAAAGGTTGGCGAAGTGGTTGATTCCGATAGTGATGATGAGGTGTTTGAGCCAAATGATCTGATGGACAGTTACTCTTCATCAGCAGGAGGACATAACGAGCTTCAAAGGCTATCTTTCTGATGATTATGTGGCCCAGCTCTATGACTTACCTGGGCAATTTGAGGCATTTAACAATCAGTTTGATTTCAAGCTTCAAGGCCGTTCAAGGAAGTAATCATTTATTTGGATTTGTTTATTTCTTTGCATGTCTTTTTATGTTTTTAGTGGTTGTTCTAGTTGTTTGTAGCTAGTTGTTCATTTATGGCATGTCATAAATGATCTAGTGGTTGTTCAAGCGGCTGCTTGAGGTTAATGTGGCATTTCAGCCACATTCTATTGTACTTTAAACTGTTTTTTTTTTTGTTAATATATTTTACCAGGGTGAAAGTTCCCTTTTACCCAAAAAAGAACTAAAAATCATAATGTGAGTGACAAAGCATAACATGAATTGCATACTACATTAATCCAATTAATGAAAAGTTTCTATCCCAGTTGAAGTTTCAAAGAAATGAGGAAAGCTTAATGTCGTTGAAGGTCACCGAGTTTAAATGTTTCCAAATATACCAAATAACAAAATCACAATTGAATTTAAACTCCATATTTTGGTATTAAATTCGTTTAATTTACGTGGAAATTGTTAGCAGATGATTAGTGCTCAGTGGGCTTAGCCCAATAGGTACTTATAGCTTGTATTATAATTGTCTTATGTAGCCCATTAGTAGCTTATTAATAATGGGCATTGTACATTCGATTAGGCATTCAATATACAGATTACCAAGTTTACATGGTATCACGAGTTCGAGCCAGATCCTAAAACCCTAACCCTCTGCCGTCGCATCTCATCACCATTGCTTTCATCATGACCAATTCAACCCCACCACCACCACCCACTACTCTAACCTTGAAAAACTCTACGCGGTACACAACATTAACAACTTGGTACCAGTAAAGCTAAACATCGATGAGTTAAATTACTCATCTTGGAGTTACTTTTTAAAAATTCATTGCAATAACTTCGGTGTTCTAAAGTACATCGAAGGAAAAGATGCGAGTTCATCTACATCCGCTGCACCAACAGACGAATGGCTTACTGCTGAATCCATCGTCAAATCATGGATTTTCTTAACACTTGCACCCGCTCTACAGGGTCGTCTAATCAAGGCTAATCCTCCTACAGCCAAGGAAGCTTGGGATCATGATGAGAAAATCTTTCTTGACAACAAAAGAACACGTACTATTGCCTTAAAAGTTGAGCTGCGTGTTATTCAAATGGGAGAACTTAGTGCCGATGTATACTTTAGAAAAATAGAGTCAATTGTCACCTTGCTTAATGACCTTGGCTCTTCGATATCTGATGACGATATTGTGACCTACGCCATCAATGGACTTAGTGACAAGTTTGCGAATCTTGCTACCATTATCGCTCATAAGGACCCATTTCCTAATCTTGAAACCGTGCGTTCCATGGTCACAACTGAGGAGATGAGCCTAAACTCCAGGCCACAAGTGTTGTCCTCCAATACCTCATCCTCGGCTCTACAAGTCTTGCTCACTGAGTCGTCTACAAATCGTAACCAGTATTCACGTCACCAACGTGACACTCGCATGGCCTCAACTTAGGTTTGTAGGAATTTTTCACGTGGGTTTTGTCGTTGGGGGAATAACTGTTGCTTCATTCATGATAATAATCGGATGGGAAACACTACTGGTAACAACAACAATTTTTGGTCAGGTAACAATTCCTCCCAACGAGCTCAGAATAATTCACAGAATACTGGGCTAAATTTTCACGGTCTATTGTCTTTACTTCAAGCCCAACAACAGCTTCTGGCCCAACAGGGATTTGCTAACTCCCTACCCCAGCAAACGGCCCAACATCAGATGTCGTTACTGGGCCAACAGTCCATTCCTCCTGGTTTTGGGCTGCCGAATTCGCAGCAGTCCAATACTCAGTCCAATGGCCAATTTGGTGCACACCAGACTAATACTTCTATTTTTCCTTAGTAGCAGGCTTTACTTGCTCAAGCAGTGTATGGTTCGGGTACTCAAGTTTCTCCTCATGGACATGAAACACTTCTTCCTTAGGCCTTCAACACCATGACACTTCAAGATCTTGCGAATGGTAATTGGAACATGGACACCAGTGCGTCTTCTCACCTTAATTCCTCTGCTGATAGTCTTAGTACTGTTTTTAAATTCTCATATTTATCCCTTTGTCTTTGTTGGTGATGGTAAATCTATTCCCATCACCAATGCAGGCCATAGCACTTTGATCACCCTACACAAAACACTACACTTAAATAATGTCCTCATTACACCTAATATTGTTAAAAATCTGATCTCTGTGCGTCAGTTTGTACGTGATAAAAAATGTACTATTGAATTTGATGAGTTCGGTTTTTCTGTGAAGGACTTCTGGACCCGTCAAATCCTACTCAGATGTGATAGCACCGTAGATCTCAATCCTGTTACAGCACCGTCTTCGCCAATAGCTTATCTTGTCGGTCAACGCACGTGGCACCAACGACTTGGACACCTAGGAAGTGACGTGTTGCGTTCTTTAATTTCCAGCAATTTCATTTCTTGTAATAAGACTAAGTCTCCCGTGTTATGTCATGCTTGTCAGCTTGGCCAGCACATGAGACTTCCTTTCTCACTTTCTGAAACTATTGTTGAGTCACCTTTTGATATTATTCACTCCGATTTGTGGACATCTCCACTTTCGAGCATTAAGGGTATTAAATATTATGTTTTTTTCCTTGATCATTTCTCACATTATTTATGGGTGTATCCGTTGCGTAATAAGTCTGACACTTTCTCTAAACTTCTTCATTTTCGTGCATTTGTTAAGAATCAATTTAACTGTGACATTAAATCATTGCAATGTGATTATGGAGGTGAGTTTGACAACAATGACCTACACAAATTATTTGCATCCAATGGGATTACCATACGTTTCTCATGTCCCTGAACGTCTCAAGAAAATGGTAAATCCGAGCGTATGATACGCACTAAAACAACCTTATCCGCACACTTTTATTTCAAGCCCACTTACCACCTACGTTTTGGGTTGAGGCTCTTCACATGGAAACCTATCTTTTGAACATATTGCCTTCCACCGCCATAAAAAATGAGATCCCTCATACTCGCCTCTTTAAGACCAAACCCAATTATACGGATCTCCGTGTTTTTGGTTGCCTTTGCTATCCTCACATCGACACCAACAACAAACTTGGGCCTCGAGCAACACCCTCTATATTTCTTGGATATCCAACAAGCCATCGTAGGTATAGGTGTCTTGACCTCAACACGAACAAAATAATCATCTCTCGTCATGTGACCTTTGATGAGACAATTTTTCCTTACGGTTCTATGACGCCTACTACCTCACCATCTTATATGTTTCTTGACACCTCACCCAACAACATTCAACAACAATTATTAACCACACCAATACCTACTGCTACTATTCCCGATACCCAACCCTCCTTCCACACCGCAACCCACCTCCAATACAACCCAACCACCACCTAACAGCCCAACGCCTTCCCTCAATTAATTCCCACACTGGACCAAATTTAAATTCAACCTAACAAACAAATCAGGCTACTTTTACACAACCACCTCCAACAAATCCCAATCCCGTGTCGACTCATCACATGGTCACTCGGTTTCATGTTGGTTCTAAACGTCCTACTCAACATTTTACATTCAACGTGTCCACCATATCACCTCTCCCCAAGTCATACACCCATGGGTTCAAAGAACCTAATTGGTCAAGTGCTATGTTAGAGGAATATAATGCATTAATTAAAATAATACTTGGATTCTTGTGCCTCGACCGCCGGACGCAAGCATTGTTCGTTCCATGTGGCTTTTTCGGCACAAACATAATGCAGATGGCAGTCTTAGCCACGACAAGGCTCGCCTTGTGGCCAACGGTAGTACGCAGCTAATAGGTATCGATGTGGACGAGACATTTAGCCCGGTAGTTAAACGGGCTACTATCCGTACTGTACTCAGTCTTACTATTTCTTGACATTGGCTTGTTCATCAGCTTGATGTCAAGAATGCATTTCTGCATGGATCTTTATCTTAGATGGTCTATATGCATCAGCCTCCTGGTTTTCGGGATCCTCGGCATCCCGATCATGTTTGTCTTTTGCAGCGATCATTATACGGGATTAAGCAAGCCCCCCGGGCATGGTTTCATAGGTTTGCAGCTTATGCTACTCGGGTTGGTTTTCATCATAGTCCTTGTGACTCTTCACTATTCATTTATAGACAGGTGACCGATACAACATATTTACTATTATATGTTGATGACATTGTCTTGACTGCATCGTCCACAGTTTTTCTTCAGCATGTTATAGCTTCTTTACATCATGAGTTATCCATGACCGATCTTGGCCACTTAATATTTTTTGGGCATTTCAGTTACTCGCAATACTTCTGGGATGTTTCTCTCTCAACAGAAATATGCTACTGAGGTACTTGAGCAGGTTGGTATGCCTACTTGTAATCCGTGTTGTACTCCTGTTGGCACGGATTCCAAGCTTCCCGCTGATGGTGATCCAGTCTCTGATCCTACATTATATCGCAGTCTTTCAGATGCTCTTCAATTTGTCTGCTCTCAAGCAATATTACGTTATGTTCGGGGCACCTTAGATTATGGATTGCGGCTTTATTCATCTTCGACCTCATCTTTGATTGCATATTCAGATGCGGATTGGGTTGGATGTTCCACTACACGCCGGTCCACATCTGGTTACCGTGTTTTTCTTGGCAACAATCTTCTCTCTTAGTCGTCTAAGCGCTAGTTTACGCTTTCTCGAACAAGTGCGGAAGCGGAGTATTGGGGTGTTGCCAATGCAGTTGCGGAAGCCTGTTGGTTACGTAATTTATTACGAGAGTTACATACACCACTTTCTACGGCTACGGTTATTTATTGTGATAATGTGAGTGTTGTCTATCCTTCCTCTAATCTCGTGCAACATCATCGCACGAAGCATATAGAGATTGACATTCACCTTGTTCGTGACTTGGTGGCTATGGGTCATGTACGTGTCCTTCATGTTCCTTCTCGATACTAGTATGCAGACATCTTCACCAAAAGATTACCTATGGCATTATTTGATGAGTTTCGCTCCAGCTTGAGTGTTCGTTCCTCTCCCACTCAAACTGCGGGGGGCTGTTAGCAGATGATTAGTGCTCAGTGGGCTTAGCCCAATGGTTACTTGGCTTGTATTATAATTGTCTTATGTAGCCCATTAGTAGCTTATTAATAATGGGCATTGTACATTCGATTAGGCATTCAATATACAGATTACCAAGTTTACACATAAATCTAGGGACATTTTTTCCACTAACGTGACACGCGTGTATACCTGCTAGTTAAGTTAAAAAAAAACATAAGTTGCATGAAAGTCTAACCAAAATATCTAAACTTAAGTCTTTGTGGAAATTATACATGTAGAAAAAACCTATATGTAGGGTCAATTCTATTGCCGAACGTAATTCTTTATAATTTTATATTTTTAATTGTTATATTATAGGTCAAAAACTTGTGTGATTAGTAACAACTAGTTTGTTGTAGCGACATTATAATTCTTTTTTGAATGGCTGTAGTAACTTTGGATTGAAGCTCCTCCTCCTATAAATACCCTATATTGTCTAAACCTTTTCTTCACCAAAATATCTTGAAGCCTTCTTGAACTTAGTTGTGATTCAAAATGGTGAAAAGATCGGTCGCTTTTTCCGCGTTTGTTTTGATCCTTTTCGTTCTTGCTATTTCAGGTGAGCTCATATCTTAGTTTATCTTTGTTATCAGCCATTTAAATAATCGTATTTAGTTTATTCATTATTCTTAGACCTATTGTGAATAATTATCATTATAGGAAAGTTTGACCGTAATTAGCGTGATTAAAGCTTATTTTTATATCGATCTTTTTATATGCCCTAACATGTTAATATTAATTTGCACAGAAATCGCAAGTGTGAGAGCAGAGCTATGTGAGAAAGCTAGCTTGACATGGTCAGGAAACTGTGGCAACACACAACATTGTGACCGCCAGTGCCAATCTTGGGAGGGAGCAGCCCACGGAGCGTGTCACGTACGTGGAGGAAAACACATGTGCTTCTGCTACTTTAATTGTCCACAAGCCGAAAAACTTGCTCAAGACAAAGCCAACACCGAAAAGCTCGCACAAGATAAACTCAAAGCTCAAAAGAATGCCAAGAAAGTTACGCCGATAGTGAAGCATCCATGAAAGGACCATTTTGTCTTGAATAAATTCTATATTACAATATGAATAAAAATAGAAATTGCTTGTTTACATTAGGAGCTTCCTTCAAGAAGCATAATGTTCTCAATCGAGCATTTCTTTGTTGTAATATTTAATACCGTGCTACTACCTTATGGTTTCATTCCCATGCAAACGCAAGTTTGTAAATCATGAAATAGGTCAATTTGCTTTTTTATTGAATATAATTATGCTACAAAGTTTTAACAAATGAATGACATGCATGCAGCCGTTGCATTTAGTCTTTTTTTCTTTGAACGGCGGAAATTAATGCACTGAACAGGCACTAGCAAGAAGCTAGAAGCAATACAAATAGATTACAAAGAGGCATTACAAGCTGAGATTGATCGAATTCTTGATCCAATTCGTCCACAAGGAGCAGAATTTCCTACTTCTATTAACTATCCATGTGTAAGATCAAGTGAGATTATCTTCCTAAGAATGTGTTTCCTTCGAGGCTTTCGATCAAAGCAAGTTAAATATTTTTAAAAGAAAATGCATAATTAAGGGTTGTTCAGTAAATTGAATCTAATTAATAAACTGTTACAGCAAACCAAAACTAGCAAAGAACTAGAAAGTATAATGTGAGTGACAAAGCATAACATGAATTGTCATACTACATTATCCGGTTATTGTAAAGTTTCTATCCCAGTTGAAGTTTCAAAGAAATGAGGAAAGCTGAAGTCGTTGAAGGTCACCTTATTCATATATATGTTTCCATATATACCAAATAACAAAATCAAAGACTAATTGAATTTGAACTCCATGTTTTAATTGGTATCAGATTTGTTTAATTTACGTAGAAATTACTAACACAATCCAAAACCTGACTGTGAATGAGATAAAAACCGAGTGTTCGATCCGTATAGAAAACATTAACGTACATAAAACATGGAGTTTAGAACCCGTATGGTGCATGTCGTGTTGTCGATCAGAATAGACAGATATTGAATATAAAGACATCTATCTTAAATGGAGAACTATTTTACATAAGCTGTAAAAATGCTAACGCCAGTATCAAACACGATACAATAAATGTAGTTGTGAATTTGGTCGTGGTACTGTTATTCGGTTTGTTGGCCTAGACCAAGTTTTAAACACCTTTGGATGATTAGATGGTTTTTCTACTCATATGAGCGTCCTAGCAGTAAAAGGATCTTTGATCAAGTGATATGCAAGTGGCCATAGACCAAAAAGAAGTCTCGATTAAGACATGGCGTGATATTATCTTTGATCAAGTGATATGCAAGTGGCCATAACCCCTAAATGTTGACTTTTAATTTTGCTTGACTCATTAGATTTTAGAATGCTTGAGCCAGAGTTTTAACCATGAGTTGTTAGGAAAATATTTTTGTTTTGAGATTATCTTTATAAATAAAAAAAAAAATAAAAAAAAAAAAAAAAAAAAAAAAAAAAAAAAAAAAAAAAAAAAAAAAAAAAAAAAAACCGTGTTTAAATGAATGTTATCTTTTGTCTCTATAAGCTGATCACTCACTAATTAAACATGTTTAAACGGTTGAGATTAATTATTAATTTGATACAACCATCAAGAATGCATGAAAATCCACTCTATTTGGACTTGCCGTGAACAATAATATATAGAATATATGATGAACAATTCAGTTCTGAGAATTCGCATGCGATACTTTACCATGACATGATTCGATCAATAATGTGATTATCCTTGGTGTGACATAGTGGGGTCTAATGTTATTCTCGGTGTGACAAAGGAAAGAAGCAAGGTAAGTTACAATAGTCTTTAGGTCGTTTAAGTCACGTTAAACAATAATAGGATCATGCATGCATGTGGAACTTTCTCCAAGTTCACAGAATACAAATTTGACCATTTTAACAGAAAAATAATTGAGAGATCTGACTCATATGACGATTGTATGCATTAGTCATATTAATTCGCTACTCCTTTTTCAATAGGGAAATTTGCATTTTTGTGCTGCAAGATGACACATTTTTAAATTGGCTCAAGTTTATAATATATTGCTAAAACTAATATTCTTTTATCTAAATGTCAAAATTACCTTTCTGACATCGTCATTTTCTATCCATTTTCGTGATTTATCTATCTATTTGCAATTCCTAAGACATACGACGAAACATGATATGGCAACATGTGATACATTTCCCTCTAATTTTCATATGTCCTTTTTTTCACCCTTAACTTTTCCAATCTCTCTTCACTTTACCATTTCACCACGGAATATTTCCTCACGAAATTTAGACTACGATGATGATGGGTAAGTGTGTTTTCCTGTATATTCTTTTGCTTTTTATTTTCTTCATAGTGTTACGAAACATTGCGCAATATTACGCACGATATACTCCGAATGTTAGTCAATGCATAATTTGTTGTCCACCCATGCATATATATTTTTAATATAACTTTTCACGGAATGTATATCTAACCTAATAAACATCTAAACTTTTTATAATTGAAAATGTTTGGACTTTTTATAGCTTACAACAGAGATTGGAGAACGGGATGACAAAGAATGGTTGCTCAAGAATTCCAAGGGACACTACAAGAAAAAGTGACTTTAGTGACCAAACATTTTCGTCACAAACAGTACCAATCTCGTCACTAAACATGATTAGTGACCAAATTTTGGTGGTCACTTGTGGTCACTATAGGTCCGTCACTAAATAGTGACCAAGACGTCGTCACTGATTTGATGGGGTAGATACAACTTCAAACCAATTGGTGACCAAATATCCGGATCCTTAATTTTAGTTTCCAAGGATATGACGCTTTTATAGCTAACCAATAACCTACACAAAAAACTACAAGTTTTCAAATTGTCTTATTCTTTTAAGTTGGAAGTCCAATATAAGCTAGCAGCACACTAATTCTTAGTTTCTAAACTAGCAGAATCGCAGGACATCAAAAGTGGGCTAAGGGGCAGTTGAGCAACTCAAGCGAACCGCCCTACCTTACTACAACATAAGGATTCTTGTTTTTTAACCAGCGCCCCCTTTTGGGTCCAACTATTGAAATTGATGGTAATGAGGATCTTACAGCTTTCGTTTCTGAATATTCTTATTGGCGTATACCTTTATGCGTCACAAGTTTGCTAAATGATACTCCCAAAGAAGGCGTAGGTAAACGTCGTATCGGTCTCGACCTTAACGATCACTCTTCGCACGACATACCTAATCTTGTTTCTCCCGGTTGGACCATTTTTCCTAGTTCGATGGCTAATGAAGCGGTAATTTATATGGAACTAGGCAATAGACGTGTTTTTTTAAATTCATTGAACTCTATAGATGGTTTCACAAATAACACAGAGTCTCAAATGTTACACCTCAAAACCGTGTTTTAAGTATTTAATTAAGAGGATCCCATTGGAATAGTTTGACTACGGCTTTTAGTAGTTTGAATGTGTTACGTGATTTGTTAGTCAAATCCGATAGTCAATCTATTAGTCAACGAATGTGTAATATGGTTATAGAAAATATGATGTGTCAAAACTATAAGAGAAATAGACATAAAGTACTAAAGTTGTCAAGTGTTAAATACGTTATAAAGTTTAATAAAAATTAAAAGAGAACGGACTTAAGGGACTATAATTGCCAATTGTTCAAAGATGAGATAGCTTAAAAGAGAAGAAACTCTTATACATTCCATAGATTTCCAGATTTTTAGAGAATATGAGTGTGTGTGTGTGGTGATGTCGGTTTAACAAGAAAAAAAGGGAGGGAAGAAGAGCTTGATGATAAAGTGAAGGAAGATTAATTTTCTAGTTCATGGATTAAGTCTAAAACAACAATCACTCGCAAGTAAATAACCTTATTCTTGAGTTAGTTATTAATTGAGAAATTAGGGTCCATGAACCCTAATTTGGGAATTGGGTAAAAGGTGTTTAAAAACTAATTAAGAGGTTATAGTAATTATGAGATTAATTATATTCGATCCAAGTTAGTAATTTTATGAGATTAATTATCATATTATCAATTGATGCGTGGTTTTGAGACCTTACAACAGGTTTTACCTCGCGAGGGATCTCAAGAGGCTTACAACCCCACCAGGCAGTGTACCTGACCGATGTAGTATAGGATAGTGGTAAGTACGGGGGATTGATCGTTCTCTCACAGGGAATAGTGTTCGTTAGGACAGAAAAACTACTCTAATAGGTCTAAGGGTGAAGGAAGATTCTTTTTGTATTTTTATGTTTTTATGAAAAGCACGTAAAATCTCGGTTTTGAAGGAGTGGGCGGAATTAGTTGCTAGTCAACTAACCCAAGATAACTACAATTGCAAATAAAATAAAATATCTAAACTATTGTGGTGGTGAAAACTATATGGAGAAAAGTTGTGTTTACTTAGACTTCATTACTCCCTAACTATCTTTTACCGGTTAATTGATATGTATGTTACTTGTGTGGATGAAGGGTGTATTCCTAATAACTCATGGAGTGGCATACATATCTCTCCAATTCTATGAGCTCTTATCTCCTCCTATGCCATGCACGGCACAACCATAGGGATTGTAAACAGTGGCTCATGCGTTAAATAGTACCTTAATAGCCTAGTATGCCTTGGCTACATGTTTCCCAAGACGTTCAAGCACGTTACCATAAAGGAGGTTGGCCAGTTTTCTTGAGCCTAACATTGATGGAACAATCATCCCAACAAACAACAACACATCAATTAACCAATAATTAATAGTTAGGTTTCATTAGATCTAAGCAAACACAAGAGAATTTAGCTACACATTTTAATTAAAAGACAAGCAAAAGAGATAATCAACCAACACATAGACATATTGATTGAATTAAAGTGAAGACTTGTCTTTAATTAAGCATGAGGGTTCCAAGGGTTGGAAACCCTAAAAAATACAGAAAATTCGTCTAGGGTTTGGTGCCAAAAGTTCTCCACAAAGTTTCACACTTAATGAATGAAAAATAGAAAACTATATATAGATTTTACATTCTGACGGCGTCAGGTTATAGAGGCTGACGCCGTCAGCTCGCCGCCATTAGGTTTCTCGGATGGCCTAGATCCACTTCTGACGCCGTCACTCTCTATTCCTCTCTGGGCCGTCACTCTTTAACTCATAACCTGACGGCCTACAACTTCTAACACCTGACGGCGTCAGGTGTTAATTTCCAAAATCTTTCTGGCCCGTCATTTGATAATTGGTTTCCACTCTTTTGTCAAGGCTTGCTGACGGCGTCACCTTGTGACTCTGACGCCGTCAGGTTGTAATTTCTGCTTCTTTTGAGACTTTGTCGTTTTCTTCACTTTTATGCTCCAAAAACGTCCAAATATGCATGTTTTCCAGAATTCCTCTCAAAAGTACCTAAAATGACAAAAGGAACGATTTAGGGCAATATTTGATCACATTTATACGAATTAGGGCTTAAATGACCCCCTAAAAGCGTAACACTTTTCGTCTCATCAAATACCCTTACACTTGGGATTTGCTTGTCCTCAAGCAAATGAGCTTTTATTCCAATCAAAATATGAGTTAGGGGTCATTTAACACGAATATAAAAGTAATTACAACAAATAGTTATTAGACCCTAATCATAACAAGCACGGAAATCATACACTAGCACCTCACAAATAGTGTTTGGATTCTCTCATCTCTCAAATGTCATAAAATAATATCTCATAAATGAAAACGGAAAATAACACTCACTACCTGTCATAGCAAATAGATTACCATAGGCTTGGGAGAGGATCAATTACTCCTCCACTAGGCATAAGCACCTAAGATAAACTATCAAAGAGGGCTTTCCAAAGGGTTGTAACGTAAGGTGTAAGGTGTAGGGATATGATAAACACGGTTTGGTTGGAATAAAGGGTATTTTAATGGTGGCAAGTTAATTATCATCATCAAATACATGCACTCTACATCGTTGCTTAAGCCAAGACTCGACTCAATCTTAAACTAAAAATGAAATAACAAAAACAAAAAAGAAACATAAAAGGAAACGGGATGGTAGTCCGTATGTTTTTTCTCTTTTCTTTTTCATATTTTTTTGTATTTTTCTTGATTTTTCGATTTTTTTTTTCATACATTCTTGCCCTACCATCCAAAATAATACATCATAGGGGAGTTGCATTCCCCTTACACTTGAATTTTTACATAACTTTACAATTACTATTCTAATGACTCGAATTAAGATAATTGAAAAACTTGGAGTACTTTTAAAATATTTAGCACATATGGGGGTAATAATGTTGTTCTTCCCCATTACTCCATTACACTAGTACTTTACCCATGAGTCCCAATCGTCCCAAAACAATATGTACAAGGATATGACTTAACTTAGCAACCATGTAATTGACCGGATAATTAACTAAGGGTTTAACAAATGTTTTCACAATAATGCACCAAAGGTGGGTGCATACAAGGTAGGCTAAGGCGATTTGGGTGTACATTTAGTGGGGTGTAACAAATTCTCACTTTGAGTAAGATGCTCAAAGGTCGAAACGAAAGGAAAGGCTCGGAGGGGTGTACTAGGGGTATCGTGTACCAAAAAAGGATACAACGCAAAGGGTGTGGGAGAATTACTTGACCAATGAAGTCAATGTAATTATAACAAAAATACGGGTGTAAAACAATGGGTTAATCCTAATGCCTCTTATCATGTAGTAAATCTTAACTACACGAATGCAGTCTCACTTGTGGATTTGAGATGGTCCTAACACAAGTTCTAGAATCTAAATACTACCGGTACTCACATCATAGCACCAAAGATGGGTGCTTTTCCTACCAATTCTAGGGGCGAACCTCACATAGTTGGGGTGGAAAATTTTTTTAGTGGTACGGTTTTGTGCTAGTCATACAATTTCCTATCCATGAGACGCTCATTAAGATCAAGGTTTCAATTCTAGATGTTGTAAAAAATTTTAAATTGGCGCTAAAATTGCCCTAACAAATATTTCTCTTGGTTTTATTACAAATTTACTATCAAACAAAGCAAAACATCAAGCGTAAGTGTATTCTCAACGGTGCCTTCATTTACCCCCCTTACACTTAAACCGAACATTGTCCCCAATGTTCAAATAGAAGACGTAAAAGTAAATAAAATGAAAGAATGAAATCAAATACTCCCTTGAATCGTTTGATGTGGATAATTAGGTAACATGGTTAGATCTTCTTCCAAGAAAGACGAACGTTCAAAGCTTCCCTTCCAAAATATAAATCATCTTCTTGTCCAAAATAACCTGTTAACCTGATAACGCTCAAAATTAACATGTTTTTAGTCGCGTTATTGTGGATTTTATGGTCACTTTTATGAACTTATGGTACTTAATTGAGCATAATTCGTGTTTTAGGTTCATGGAAGCTCAAAGTAAGGAAAATGCAGAAAAAGACGTAAAAACGATCAATAAACGAAGATTTATGCATGTACGAAGAATTCCC